>OX155966.1:30910657-31116157 GCA_944548615.1 Micropterix aruncella | reverse complement strand
CTTAAGCACGGTATATCCGAGCTCAATTAAATATTTATGTGAGTCGGCACCTAAAATTGTGATACTCGATCCAGTGTCGAGTAGACCACAAACCGCTATGTCTCCTAAACATACATCTAAAAATGGACGACGGCTATCTTTTTCGTTTTTAAATAATGTCGAGACAGAGTGCACGAATGCGCTTACTCTGTCTCGTGTTGCACGTTTTTTGAATCGACTGAGTTGGATTTGGACGGTCTCAACTCCTTTGAACATTCAGGGCAAGTTGTGACCGTGAAATTGAATCTGCCACAACGGTAGCAATACCTTGAATATCCTCCATGGGTACCACCGCGAGCACCACGCGCTGCACCGGAGCCTCCGCGAGATCCACCGACGTGTGTCGTGTTGCCTCGGGAGGAACCGCCCCTGTGTGAACCACCTCGCGTGTTCGATCCTCGATAGTATTCTTGACTTCGGTGTGCGGAAGACTCCACTGCGGAAACCTGACTACACTGTGCACGCTCTTCAACAGGCATTTCCGGCACAACCGTACCGGAAAACGCATGTCCAACAGCATGCACAGCCTTCGTGGAAGAAGACTTGCCTTTGACTAGCGCTTGAGCAGCTGCATTGGATGAATTTATCCGTTGTTGGGCATTTTCGACCTTTTTTCCAAATCGCAACAATTCATCGAGAGAACGAATGTCCAACAACATGAAATGTTGTTGATAAAATGTAGTTATGTTCGAAAGGATGATACCTAATTGCTCCTCACATGACAATGGTCTAGATAATCGACTGAAATAGCTCAACATGACAGAAACAAAAATATGCATTTTCTCGTCAGGCCTTTGGATGCGACTTCTGAGGAAAGCTAAAACCTCGGTGTCATAATCCGAACTTCCAAAATCGGATCGAAGTTCCGACACTAGTTGTTTCCAGGTGCGGATGCGCGAAGCTCTGGCACGATACCAGATGAGCGCCTGCTTCTCAAACAGCTCGCACGCTGACTTAAGCAATCTGGCCTCGGGAATATTTCGCGAAAAACGATTCTCCTCCAATCTTTCCAGGAACTCTACCACACAGGAAGTGCCATCGTAAGAGAAACCCAAATTCAATGGTTTGAGGATTCGTTCGAATGCCGGGTCATAGCTCTTCTCTAAAGGGACCAGTTCAGACTCAAACTTCCGTGGATATGGAACTGAAGACGCCTCCTGTGACGGAACTGTCTTATAGAAGATTGGGATCGGCTGCGGTCGAGGAACCCCGGCACTTGACGTCGACGGCAACGGTTCACATACTGGCTGAACAACCGGAACGAATAATTGGGCTGCGGAATCCCCTTGCTCAACTGCCGTATTTTCTGGAGCAAGATTGGCCGGTGGCTCTGTCGTCGGTCTTAACAAACATGGGCTGGGCCCTCGCGCAATCTCCGAAAACTCCTCCAGGATTTTAATTATTTCCGAAACCTCCTCTTTTAATGCGTTTAGCGGAGCATGACGTTCCGTTGGGGGTATGGCTATTCTTGCGACCCGATAAAAAAGATGCGTGACCTTGGTGCAAATACGCTTGTATAATGGCCTAGTTTTATTCTCTATGAACTGTTCCATTAACTCATGAAGACAGGTCAAACGAATGGAGCATTCGTTATATTCCTGGTCCGGATCCAAATCCATTGTCTCAATCGACTGTGGAGGGTATTCATCCAGCAACGCAATGAACTGTCGTCGCATCGATTCGACGTATGCTATGGGAGCACCACGAATGGTGAATTCATAGTCCAATTCGGCTTTGACTAAATGCGTGGCAGCATAATATGTTAAAATGTGCGAGGCCATCTTAAAATCCTACTCCAAACTAGTATGTTGGAAGTATAAATAAAAATATTTGTACAAGCAACTCCAAAAAAATATTTCCAATTTGGAAAGCCGTACGAGAGAAAATAAATAGGCAGAGAGCGCCCGAAATAATAAATAAAGGAAAATTTACTTGAGATTCGGGGTGAGTGGTACTTAACCCAATTCCTGTTCCAGCACTGTCGAAGTTCTGCGTTCACCGCCGCGAAGATTCTGAAAATGCACAATTAGTGTTTAACAACCATTTACAACAAACAACCATTTAAATCGAAGATAAGATACCGTATACGGTGTGCTCTTCGCACTTAACGGAAACCGTTACATAAAGAAACAAAAAGAAACGATTTAAATCGATACAAAATACAATATACGGTGTGCTCTTCGCACTTAACGGAAACCGTTACATAAAGAAACAAAAAGAAACGATTTAAATCGATACAAAATACAATATACGGTGTGCTCTTCGCACTTAACGGAAACCGTTACATAAAGAAACAAAAAGAAACGATTTAAATCGATACAAGATATGATGATAAACGGCGTGCTTATCGCACCTTCACGGCAACCGTAAGAAACAAAACCGCAATTAAAATGCCGTTTTCTAAAAATTTAAGAAATTTTACGAAATAAAAAAAATACCACGTAGCCACAAAAGACTACATAAAACTTGCTACTTTCATAAAAGTGTGGTATTTAAATACTACGGCACTAAACTGTCAATTCAAAAAGAAAAAATGTGTTCTTTTTTTTTTTTTTACCAGAAAAATCCCACACATAAGCCTACATTTAGTTCATGCCCCACGTTGGGCGCCACTGTAACAATTTTAAACACGCGGTTTGCGTAAAAAGAATCAAAAGCCAAAAGAATTTTACCATAAAAAAATCTACGTCATGCCGAATGAGAGATAAGAAATTTTGAGCGCCACATGGTTTTAGAGGAAAACCACGAAACTAAAAAAAATTACTACCGTCAAACAAAAAAACAAAAAAACTAAAGTGAGGTTATCATAAAGAAAAATCACATCTCGAGGGGTGGGTGGTGGTTTTTTCTTGCACTGAATGAGGCTTATGCGTCGGAATGCCTGGAAATAAAAAGCAATAAAAAGACAGCTTTCACATTGATGAGTAGAGTTCGTTTATTCTTCCTACGGTGAAGTTGTGACAGGTGAAAGTGGCTGCCTTGTTTAGGTCAGCATGATGTCGAATATTCTCCGAATCTCCGCGGTAGTGACGCTGGTGACGGTTCTCAGAACATTTGTTGTAAACGGACAGAAATTAGGTTAAATTAAGTACCACTCCTGTGGGCAAACAGGAAAATCTCTGGTTATCTCAGGCATCATGGCGTATAACCTAGCTTCGAGTAAAATGGTTGACTCACCCCAGAAAAACACGAACTAAACTACATCATATTCTTGGCACTCCACAGGTGCACTCTTCACACCGCCGATTACGGCACTTTTTCACCTCCTTGACACAAAATCAATCTCACCTCCTTCGCCATTTTGGAATCAAGTGAACAGGGCGGAAGTGTGACGTCACTTTAGGAAGTTCAGACCGCCAACATTTCAGCAAAACAACTGTTACCAACTCAAGTTAAAAAAAAAATGTTTTAACATTAATAAATATTCAACAAGGATTGTTAGCATATTTACCACATTTCTTAACATTGCTTTTAATATTTGCGTATTATTTTAACCGCGGGCAACGATCCGCTTCACCGGGCGCAAGAATAGCAACACTGCCTGTAGACCAACCTGAACAGAAGTTGACAGCTGTCAAACATCGCGAAAATGACAATGTTGGACTGGGAACTTGGAAAATGCGGTTTTTTATGCTTAGGTCCAATGGAGACGCCGAGAAAACATGGAAGATACATAAAAACATGCTTGGGACTTCTGGGCAACACGGAAGAACACGAAACAGGAGTGTAACATGCTGGAAGACGAAGATTGCGCGCGATACATGTCGCGCGGCGTCATACACCAAGGAAAAGCTGGGAAACACTACATTTGTCTAGGAAATAATCGTGCTTAGCGTGTCTCAAGGTGTATTTCACGTTTCTGGACACTGTATGTCACGCAAAAACTTACGATTTTTGTTACACAACGACTAAAGACTTTTCCGCGGTAGACATGGAACCTTTCCTAATCATTTTCCTAGTACTCATCCTATTGCAATGAAAACTCTTATTTTGGAAAGTAGCGCCTAAGACGAGTTTTTTGAATTATTCGTATTGTGAACGTCACTAATGACCTCCTTTGACTTGCAGTTGGTGCACGTAGGCCGCTTTTGACCAGGTGCCTTGCAACGAAAGCACATGATCTCCTTCCGACGCGGGCATTGGAAATGGCTATGTTCATCCGTATCGCATCTCAAACAAGGACGATTCGGAGCGAACGAACGCACAGTATTGACACGTGAGTTAAATTTAGCATAATTATTATTACTATTTTTGACATGAGCAGGCGCAACGTCTGCTGGGAAAGAATTTTCTCCGCTTTTATGTTGCGGAGCCGAAGAAACGAAATCTGCGGGCGTTTCGCTGAAAAATTTCGACCGCATATGATTTAGCTCTAAACGTTCACAAAACGATTGCAGTTTGGCTACCGAATCCAATTCATTCAAACCGAATTGGTTTGAGTATACCGGCCTGACATTATGGAGTAATATTTCCAGCTTTTGCTCTTCTGACATTGGCCTGGCTAACCGACCGAATAGTATTGTCATTTCTGCGAAATAATCAGAAACAGATTCTGTTTTTCCTTGAGTACGCGCAAATATTTGTTTCGACAATCTATATGAGTAATCTATAGGTACGAATTTTTGTTTCAGAAGCTGACAAAATTCATCCCATGAATTCAACGTGCTACGGATTTGTCTAAAGTACTTCAAGGCGTCTCCGCTAAGAATTTCTGGAATGCCACGCATCAGAGCGCTGTCCGATATGCAACGACTCGCTGCTAACTCATTTACCCGCTCAATAAAATCAAATACACAGGACTTGCCATCGTAGGAAACTGGAAGCTTCGATAAATTCATCGGCCTGCTACTATCCTGAGTCATTGAAGAAAAATTTGGAACATCTACATTACGGGATATCGCTGCGTTATTATAATTATTAACGCCTAAATCGCTACCGCTTTTGTCAGCGTCCAATGATAATTTATTTAAATTAGGTATTTCTGACTGTGCCATAACGGTGGAATCTAAATTGTCTGCACCGAAATCGAACGGAGGGCCTGAAATTGATTTCGCTGGTTGTATTGTAAACTCATTCCATGAATCTTGAACAAACTCCCATATTGTTATAAGAAAGTCAGGTGTTCCTGTCATGATATTGAACCTACGCGATATTGCATTGTAATTTTCTTCAAAAATTTGAATATTAACACTCGCATTATCGGTTTTTAACGATTTAATATCGGTTTTCAGCCTAATCAAGGATTTATATATATCACTTTCCCATTCAGGTTTAAACTCGCAAGCGGTCGCCGGCTCTATTTGAATTAATGATTTTAAAATTTCTGTATTTTTCTCTACCGTATCTTTGGGAACTTCACCCCGTATTATAATTTCGAAATCCAGTTCTGCTTTGCGTAAAAGTTTAATTTTTAACGACATTTTTGGTGGTGTTACGTTCGACACTTATAAAAGGCAATTACTCCCTGAAAGGAAACCCACCAAGCTAGGAGAACGAAAAACGACTCACCCAATGCAGACTGTCGAATCGACTTGAAGGAACCTATCTGGAAAAAGAGGAACGGAAGGAATATTTTATTGTACCATAATACCCTTGCTGTAATTCGATTGCATGTAATTATATTTAATTATACTGTATATAGTTTGTAGAAAATAGAATAGAATATGTTGTAGAATTAGCCTTTAAAATAGGATTACTTTTGCTGTGCGTAGTTTATAATTTGATTATTTGTAAAAATTAGAATGTAGAAAAATAGATTTGTAAAAGATTAGATTAGATTTGATTTGATTAGTTAGTCTACCACTCCTGAGATTGACCGATCATGAAATACTTAAACACGTTGTAGGCGCCAATTGTGACCGACACGATTTCTCGGTACTTAGGATACCTAGAAATCGATGTGGTCGCTTGTTTGTAGAAACTAAAATTATAAAGAAAACATTAAATCACTTGAACGATGACATTTAATTAGTAAAAGGCAGATAACAATAAGAAAATATGAATTTTAAAGAACTCTAGAAGTGAAATCTATATTTACAACTATAATATTTGATTAAAAACTTTGAAAACAATTAAAAACTTTGGAAATTAATATTTAATACATTTCAAAAACTCTGGAATCTAGCTCAGAACAATGGGACTTTTCTCAGAGGCCGGCTGATCATGAAGGGTCAACAGTCAGACGAGTGGTAGGTAGAAAACAGCAGTAGGGTAAGTACGATAAAATTTCAGTGATAGAATGTTCTGGAAAGCGGATTCAAACTTCCCGCCTTCAGCTCTAGGTCGCGGCGACGTCACGTGGTTACGTGGCGGTGACTGGTACGATTTACGCCGTTATCGTATCGTACGGTACGGCGGCGCTGGCGATCGACCAACCCGGCTCGGGCTGATCTTCAGGAAAGCTGGAATGGGCGTATTCTTGATTTCTGGAGTTCTTCAGCTGTACCCTTGTACCCCGACCGGCTGGAACGGTTGAATTCGGGAGTACTCTTCAAAACGGCTGGAACGATTGAAGTAGGCAAGGCTCCCAGAAGTTTGCCCCGTGGAAATTCTCCCCGTGGAAGTTCCTGAAATTATCCTCCACTTAGACTAGGGATTCAGGTGTTGGGGTAGGAGCGAATAAGGGAAGCAGAGACGGCACCCTGCGTTCCGAGGAAATCGAATCTCGCTCCCCCAACTCAGCCAGATAAACCCTTCAAGAAGCAATACCAAGATATAATTATCGAACGTACTCACCGAGAAATATAATGTCTAACACAACAGAGAATGAAGACCAACTCGGAACTTCCACTAACTAGCGCCACGGCTCCGATTTAAAATGCCCGGAAAACGAGTTTTTGGCGCTTCATATAGGCTCATATCAAATGTTCCAGAATTTTCTAGTTCATACTCGAACAATCGATCATATCCGGTTCACCGTTTGCTGAGTATAAATTGTGTAGCTAATTTCTAAATTTTATTAATTTAATAAAGAAGTCAAAACCGAGATTAATTTTATTATAAAAACCTTTTTGAATTTATTTATCCCCAAAATTCAATACAAGGACAGGACCACCTTGACTCTATGTCGTAAAATGGTTACTTTATTAGAAATAAGTATTTTATCAAAATAAAAATTGCTGTTTTAAAATATTCAATGTTTTATTTATTTTGCATTTTAATAACCCAATCCCATAGCAATTTATCGCATAAATTATAATAAATTATTAAATATTAAGTCGCTGATTTCGACTCTTGCGGTTGGTAGACGAAATTCGGTTGTATGGAATTGGCAAAACTGCATATATGTCAAACGATCGGTGTCAGTGTCGTGAAACAACAACAATGGCGAGGATTGGGACTCAACACGCGATAAATTATGGAAATTCTGTATTTAATTTACAGAAATCGCGTGACAATATATATATATATATATATATATATATATATATATATATATATATATATATATATATATATATATATATATATATATATATATATATATATATATATATATATATATATATATATATATATATATATATATATATATATATATACTATATATATATATATATATATATATATATATATATATATATATATATATATATATATATATATATATATATATATATATATATATACACTTTAGGGTTTTTGGTTAGTAAAAGGGATAGAGTTGAGTACCTTAGCCGAACGTTTCGGAGCCCGTGGCTCCTTCCTCAGCGGCGAGAAGCACTCCGGCGAGAAGCACTCCTGGCTCCTTCTCGCCGCTGAGGAAGGAGCCACGGGCTCCGAAACGTTCGGCTAAGGTACTCAACTCTATCCCTTTTACTAACCAAAAACCCTAAAGTGTATAAAAATACAAAATTTTCAATAAAAAAGTATATATATATATATATATATATATATATATATATATATATATATATATATATATATATATATATATATATATATATATATAATATATATATATATACGTATATATATATATATATATATATATATATATATATATATATATATATATATATATATATATATATATATATATATATATATATATATATATATATATATATATATAATATATATATATATATATATATATATATATATATATATATATATATATATATATATATATATATATATATATATATATATATATATATATATATATATATATATATATATATATATATATATATATATATATATATATATATATATATATATATATATATATATATATATATATATATATATATATATATATATATATATATGTACATAGCTATAACCAGCATACATTGTCATGATACCAGATTCAACGAATATCAGATGCGTATCAACCAGAATTTTGTTAAAAATAAAGTCTAAAAATCGTGTTTGGTTTGCTATCTGTAACTTCAACCTTTGAATACATAACACCCTGGTTTAAATAGCTATAACCAGCATACATTGTCATGACACAGATTTAACGAATACCAGATGCGTATCAACCAGATTTTTGTTATAATTAAAAAGTCTAAAAATCGCGTTTGGTTTGCTATCTGTAACGTCAAACATTGACGGCTATGTAGTAAAATCGCTTGTCTCGTAAAATTTTCGTGACGTCCGCACTTAATAAGAAGGGATTCTAGTCACCGGACACGCTGACGTTCTTATGGATTATCTGCCAGACATGGCGTCAGCGAGAAAAATGGCGATTGGAAAAACATACACGGGCGCGATAGAAAGAGAAGGAGGGAGGGAGCTGGCGATATTTTCCAATCGCATAAATCTTCACTAAACCGCGCGGCGCCCGCCGAGTTGCGCCTGTTTTGTCCGGGGAAACGTCTTCTCCCCGGGCGGTACTCCTCATTTAATATATATCGCCGCGTGAAATTTCTCCTCCCCCCTCTCTCTCTCCTTCTGCTCTGGCTGTCGCTCATATTTCGGCGGCGAGCAGCCTGAATCGACTGGCACGGTTGTACAACCGATGTAAATTGCGCTCTATATACCGATGTAAATAATGCATCGATACATACACTACCGCTCTAAAGTATTTGGGCACCCACTTTTTAAGCACATTTGGGCGCAAGCCCGAAGTGCATTTATACGAGTATGACTTATAAATCAAATTTGTTTAAGCGCCTTTTACATAGTGGGCCATAATTCCTACAGTAAAGTTATCGGACATTAATGGAAGTTCAGGAATAAAAGGGTCATTTAAAAATTCTGGGAAGTTTATTTTAATTTTATTGTAGATAGCCCTAATTATATTTTCGTATTAAAGGTTATTTAGGCGTTGTTCGCCTAAATAAACTTAAATAAGAAAATATAATTGGGGCTATCTAAAATAAAATAAATAAATTCATCCCAGAATTTTTGAATTCCAGTATTTTAAAAATCTTGTATTTAAGCATAATTAAGTACTTCCCTGAAGTGCTTTTATGCAGCTTATAAATTAAATTTGTTTGAGCGCGTATAATATAATAAAGGTATCGGACATTAATAAAAGTTTATTATAAAAGGGTCATTTAATAATTATTGTAAGAAATTATTTATTTTATTTTTGGTTGCCCTAATTTTATTTTCCTATTTAAGTGATAAATGCCTAAATAAGCTTTAATAATAAAATCTAATAACACAAATAAATACAACACAATAACACAAATACTTTCTTCCCTGAAAAGTTAAACGACCCTTTTAATCCTGAACGTTTATTTTTGTCCGATATCTTTATTACAAGGAATACGGCCTACTATAGTACGGGCCAAAGGAACGTCCCAGTAAGGCAATAAATAATTAGGCCGGCCTCGCCCCTTTTACTACTTGCTTGCGTGTCGTAACCTTCACAGTTTATCTATCAGGTATATTATTGAGATTAAGCAGCGAAACTTTTGTCGGGTCACTTTTCAGTTCGATAAAAAATGACAAAATGTTATGTATAAGGCACCGAGTCTGCATGTTAATATCACCCTTCAACTTCAATAGCTCCAGGTTAGAAAATATGGTTTCCATTGCTCAACTGATAGGCAAGTAATGATGTTTTATCCGCGCAGCATTTTATAATATACATTGTGGGACTCATTATTACAAAATGCCACGATAATATTTTACTAATGACTGTTTAGAAATTAATAATGACCTATGATATGCCATGCTATGATAATCAGTAATCTATTAAGTACTCATTTAATAAGTCACATCACATAATTATGTCATTATTTAATTACTCTAATTCTAAAATTATACTTAAACCGAAAATATTAATAAATATAGCAATCGGTACTATAATATATGCAGATGTATAATGCTGTTTCATCGAGCAAGCGTAATTCATCGATAAGCAATATCGACATTAGCCGCATCCTTGTTGACAGCTCGGTTTATTTCCCCATCGGAACGTTCCCTTGGCCCGTATTTTAGGTAATAGGCGTTTAAACAAATTTGATTCATGAGCTGTATCAAGGCACTTCGAGATTGTACCCAAATGTGCTTAAAAGCAGGATTTTCTAAATAACTTTTATATAATCTAGTGATTGTGAATACAGCGTGGGTTCCCAAAATACTTTTGAGCGGTAGCTTACATATATGCATACCTACTAGACGAAAGTCACGTTTCTCCGCGACCTGTAGTCACAACTACAGTGATACAGAAGTGTCCCAAAAATAAGGTTTCCATTTGGTTTCCATGCTCCTAGCGCCGAAAAGAAATGTATTTTATCGAAGTTGGTAACAGTGTTGTATATCTTAGCTCTTTCCCGTTCTAACGAGAGATGGCCCTAATCGGTCTGATATTTAGTTTGCGTCCGACAAACGCTTCTACGTCGGCCACCGCCACCTCACTTAAGTGATGCAGTCTGCTCAAAAAAATCGTGGCCACTGTTTTTTGGGCAGGAAAGGGGTTGTTGTTATTGAGTTTATGCCAACTGGGACAAGTATCAATGCAGATTCATATTGTGAGACTTTGAATAAACTTGGCAGAGCCATCCAAATTCGAAGACGAGGCATGCTGACGAAGGAGGTTTGTCTCCATCATGACAATGCTCGGCCCCACGTTGTCTGCGGCACAAAGTCGTTTTGGACGAGTTTGGATGAGACGTGATCTACAATCCCGCCTACAGCACAGACCTTGACCCGTCTGACTACTTGTTCTTGAGCTTAAAGAAGCATGTGAGAGGGAAACGAGAGGAGAAAGATGAAGAACTGAAAAAAGAAGTCGCGCCAAACCTGGAAAAGGAGATGGCGGCAAGTTCAATGACGGCTGTCATTCACAAACTCCTCGTACGCCTTAAAAAGTGCATCCAAGTGAATGGAGATTTTGTTGAAAAGTATCTCATTCATATGGTATATTACCAAAGTCTTTATTTTTTTTTAAATTTAGCTTCATTCGATTATTATAATAACGAAGACCTCACTTTTGGGACATGCCTCGTAGTTTAGGTTAAACATAGCCCGATGAAATTAGACAAATCAACCCAAATCAACCCACGCTTTTTCAAAAAATCGCTACAGCTATTCTTCAAGATGTCCTCTGATCAACATATGAGCGACATTTATTATTAATGACTTTTTTTCTATTAATGATTAAAGATATTTCTCTTAATGATAGTTCTATTAATGATATTTTCTATTTCTTATTAATGACATTTTAGTATTAATGAATTTTATTATTAATGGCATTATTAATTATTAATGTCATTAATAATAATTGACATTAATCATATTAATTGAAATTACCCCATACAATTTCGTACAAAAAAAGGCGTACTTATTTTTTACTATAGGTTCAATACATTAAGAGTCGCAAGGGAGTCAAATTGGACCAGAAACCCTGCCTGCCTACGAAATGTGAGCACCGCAAGGTGCGCTTCGCACAGTTTAACAGTTTAAACCCTCTGTTACTCCTAATGTATTAATCCTATAGTAAAATAAAATGGAACCATATTTATTGGAAATGTATGAAGTTTATTTTCGCATAACGATAATCCTAAATATTCTGGAGATATCTGCGAAAAACTAAAGAAAGACATATTTAAATACGCTACCACTCCTCGAAATTTCAGTATGTTCATCAGGGCATACTGAGGAATAACTGTAGCGATTTTCTAAGAAACGTGAATTATTTGGACTCATTTTTGAGCTAATTTTCTTGGACTAACGTTACCTACGAAAGGTCGCATTTACCACCATGGGCACACTGGTGACCTCGACGTAATTGAACACGCACTCTACTGAGTGTTATCTAATAAAAGCCTTTTTTAGCTGTGTCGCACTCAACTTTCTTCAATAACTGCAGATTGCGCCACTTCGTGCTAAGAAATGACATTTTAATCCAGCGTTCTTTTGGCTCAATATATTGGATGGATCCCGTCAATTTTATATCCTACTCATACGTGGTTCGATGAGCTTTAACACTGATTTTTTGGAGAAGAAAAAGTGGCATAATGCTTGGACAACGTAGACTGAACCTTTCACTATTTCTGGTATTTGTTTTGTAGCGGTTGGCAGCACGATGGCTTACGCATATGTGTCTATATAAGTTGTCATCATTACAAAATGGAGCAGCGTTGTTTTGAGCAAATGCCATTAACTTTTGTTTTAAAAGCTGTAAAATCAGCGGGAATTATCGACCCTTAGCCTTAATAACTTGTGGAGGACAACACTGAAAAATTTTCAAAATTGGTTGAGGGATTGGTGAGATATTTTGATTCAAAAAATTCAGAAACTGCTAATTCAATTATTCATTTACGCATATCCACAAAAACGGTCACTCCCGACCGATACCGACGAACGATCAGCAGCGGCCACTGTCAGCGGTCATTTGATTGGATGACGCAAATCGGCCGTATCACTGACAGCTAGGGTTGTTCACTGTACGATTATCTAAGAAGCGCCATCGATAAATAAACAAACTATCGTATCTGCCATCCTTCATACTTAATAAAGGGTAATTTTATAATGGCGATCTTCTGTAAGGCCTGCAATGAGGAGCTAGACAGAGAGGAAGCATTAATATGCTCATCTTGCAAAAAAGAATATCACTACGCTTGTGCTGGGAAAAGCCATGAAAATTTCAAAAAAATGGCATCTGAAACTAAACTATCCTGGAAATGTTGTAAAGCCAAGAAGAACTCGTCGTCTTCGTCTTCAACGGATGATCAAATTATGGCTCTGGACCAACTCCGAAAGGATCTATGCACACAGTTTCAGAAGTCGCATAATGACGTTATGCAAAAACTGGACGCCCTTGTAAATAAGGTCAATCAGGTAAATAACGACCACGAAGAAATCATGAAAAGCATTAAATTTCTAAATGAAAACTATGATGACATGAGGACTAGAATCAAGGTGTGTGAATCGTTAACACCCAAGATAGGAATCCTGGAAAAACAAAATGCCGATCTACGTCATAAACTGGAATTCCTCGAATACAAGATGGATGAGAAAGACCAGAAGATAAATGAAACAAAAGTGGAAATTAGAGGAATACCTGCTCTTCAACAACACAATCATCGTTTGATCGTAACGCAAATTGCGTCAAAAATCGGATTAGAAATACAAGAAGACGATTTAATTTCGACATCACTGCTGGAGGCCCGTGGATCGGGAATAGAGAGTGGCACTAATAGCGGCGCACATTCAACAAATCAAACGTTAATCGCTTCATTCAAGTCATCCCGTATAAGAAATGAATTTTTAGATGCATCTAAGAAATATAACAAGGCGAAACGATCAAATGATCAAAAAATAAACACCCACGATATTGGTATGTCCGTTAAGCATCCTATATACATTCAAGAAGCTCTTACTCCTCTACGGCGCTATTTACATCTACAGGCGAGGAAATTAAGTAGAAATAAAAATTACAAATATATTTGGCTAAAGAATGGAATCACTATGGTAAAGAAAGACGAAGATAGCCGCGTACTGATGATCAAATATTTAACTTCTCTTGAAAATATTTTGTGAAGGGGGTATGCCCGTACTACAGGTAGTTTTAGTTCTTTATTTTTAGCTACTATTGATACACTTATATTATGTCTATGGCGTTCACTAATTTTATTTTTATTTTTATTATTAATTAGTAACTTCCTATACTGCAACCAAGTAATTTTAACGATCAATTATTTTAATATCATATTTTTGTATATTTGCTATTACTTCACCAAGAAAATCAACTCCATTTGTATCGCTAGCTTATATTACAATTATAAAATATTTATATTATTTCATCTCTCTGTAATTGTCACCATTAATTTGGCTACATTATTATGCTGTTTAACTGTGATAAGTTTAATTATAACTACACACTACCTTTATATATATATATTTATTATAATGTCGGACGTTTTCACATTTTTATTTATATTGGGATATTTTACAAACTTTTTAATATTGAATTATTATAAAACTATTTATTTAAACGCGATTTGCGATAATTCCGGTAGTATTTACATCTGCTTAATTTGTAATAACATATCATACTTTTACGACAATTATAAAATAAGTTATGGTATTTTAACTATATTCATAATCATTATGTCTGTATATTTATTACTTTTAATTTTTTTAATTTTGAATATGATTTGCCAATATTATAACCTACCTGTATGTTTATTATATTTATTAATTTTAATGTTTACTAATTTTTGCCCTTATGGCAAACTATGTGTATGTTTATTATTCTTAGTATATTTAGTAAACATAATGTTGACGATTATCTGCCGAAATGGCGACTTCGTTGTATTCTTATTGTGTTTATCCTATTCAGGAACTTTAATGCTGACTATTATTTGCAATTATTATAACTTCTATGTATGTTTATTATTTTTAGTAATAGTGACTATTATTTTCCAGTACTGTACTCTGTTTATTTTCAAATCCGATAATTTTACAATGATATACGCTACCAATATTGCGGATAAAGTCTTGCAAAGTCTCACAAGACAGACAAAACTCGCTCTAACTAACAACGCTTATTGCTGCTACAGGCGCGGCTAACCTCGATGAATACCTAATACCTTACTCCCCGGCGACGCTGCAGTTACCCACCTGGGAATGCCAAAAGGTGTTGCAAGACCAAGGTATTAAAATACTTAACCTTAATATTAGAAGTATCAACAAAAATTTTGATAAACTAATCATACTACTAACTTTGCTTGATACCGAGTTTGATTTAATCATCCTGACAGAATGCTGGATAAAGAAAAATATTCCCACTCAACAACTTGATAATTATGATATGCATTACACTCTACATAATCAAAATCAAAACGATGGCGTCGTCATTTTTTCGAATAAGAAAAACAATGTTAAAATTGAAGAAATAAAAATAACCACAGCAAATTGTCTGAAGGCTACTTTAAATGATAAAAATACAGTATTTGCCATTTATAGATCCCCTACAAATCCTATAAAACCATTTATTGCGTCCCTTGCGGATGCTCTAGAAACCTACAAAGGCCTTGAATATATTCTTGGAGGAGATATAAATATTAATATTCTCGATCAAAATAATCTAGTCAATGAATATCTCTGTATGCTTGCAGAATTTGGAATGATATCCTTAATTAACATGCCTACACGACAGCGGTCATGTCTCGACCACTTTTTTACTTCGATTAAAAATAATACATTAGGCATAATATGTCTCAGTGAGCTAACTGACCACTTTCCAACTATTTTGTTAACTAAAACAGATCTTCAAAGTCAAAACATAATTAATAGTCAGATTTTAGTTACAAATTATGACAGTTTATACGCAGATATTACAGACATTGACTGGAATCCTTTATTTAGAATATCTGATTCAAATGAAGCAACTGAATTTTTCGTAAATACAATAAAAAAATTGGTCAACAAAAATACAAAAGAAAAACTCGTGCCCCATTGTCAGAGAAAACTTAAACCATGGATTACCCCAGGACTCCTAAGAAGTATTAAACGCAGAGACAAACTTCATAACAAAGTCAAATTAAATCTCGGCAATAGCATATTGAAGCATGAATATCTGAAATATAGAAATCTTTGCAAAAACATAATAAATAGAACTAAAGAAATGTACTACAAAAAGGAATTTGAGGAAAATGCTGGTAACTCAAAAAAAACATGGCAGTTAATAAATGATTTGACTTATAGGAAAAAGTCCAAACCATCAGAGCTGCAAGAAGTCAATATTAATGGACAGAAAGTGACAATAAATAAGCATAACAAAAAACATATTGCGGATTACTTTAATGATTATTTCTCCAATATAGGACCGAAAATGGCAGAAAAAACTCTAGAATTGTTAAATACGACTGAAATTAAACTTTCTCTTGAAGCATGTGTTGCAAATACGCCAACAGAAACCCTTTTTCTAAAACCAACGGACCCCGAAGAAATAAAAAGTATAATAAAAAACCTAAAAGATAAAAAATCAACCGGCAATGACGGAATTTCTTCTAAAATTTTCAAAGAGTGCAGCGAGACTTTATTGTTACCTCTAACTTTTATTACAAATCTAAGTATATCTACTGGGGTTTTTCCTCAGTGTCTAAAGAAAGCGGTGGTTAACCCTATCTTTAAAGGTGGGGAGATTAATGAAGTAAATTGTTATAGACCAATTAGTTTGCTAAATACACTATCAAAAATACTCGAACTTACGATCAAATCCCGTTTAATGAGCTTCTTAAACAAGCACAACTTATTAGCTTCCACTCAATATGGTTTCCGGTCGGGTAAATCCACCCAAGACGCCATTGCTTTTCTGACCCAGAATATAGTGAAGACTCTTGATGAGGGAGATAAATGTCTTGTCGTTTTTCTAGACCTTTGTAAAGCATTTGACACGGTATCGCATGCTATATTACTAAAAAAGTTACAAAAATGTGGGGTCTGTGGTATTGCCCTGAAATGGTTTACAGACTACCTTTGTGAAAGAACGCAAGTTACAAAGCTTAACGGGATTGTTAGCGATGACAGGATTATCAGATATGGGGTACCTCAAGGGAGTGTCCTAGGCCCAATTTTATTTATAATCTATATTAACGATCTAACAAATGTGGCATTAGATGGAGGGAAAGCAATCTTGTATGCTGATGATACCGCATTAATCTTCCAGAATAACACATGGCCAAGTGTATATAAAAATGCTGAAAAGGGTCTCGCAAATATAAATCTTTGGCTAAAGAACAATCTTCTAACACTAAATAGTGATAAAACAAATTATATGACCTTTACGATCACTGACAAAAAGGATTTCGCACACACAGGAATCAAGAGTCATATATGCAAATCATTTCAGAACACTCCTTTAACAAGCACACGCTGTAACTGCCAAATTATTAAACACAAATACCAGGTGAAATACCTAGGCATAACCTTTGACAATAACCTAAAGTGGGATCCTCACGTACTTATTACTGCGGGTAAAATCAGGAAGCTGATTTTTGCTTTTAAGGCCCTTAGAAATGTTCTACCGTTAAGAAGCCTCATTAAAGTCTACTACGCGCTAGCCCATAGCACGATTACATATGGAATATTAGGATGGGGGGGTTCTACAGATTCGGCGTTAGATCCGCTTGTTAAAGCGCAAAAAGCTCTCCTGAGGGTCATGTCCAGAAAGCCACATCGATATCCAACAAACGAACTACTAAAAGAGCTGAGACTTTTGGACGTTAGACAGATTTATGCAAAAGTAACCCTACTTTATTATCTCAACAATCCGCACACACACAACATCACTGACCACAAGATTCTAACTAGAGGTTGCGCGTCAGAAAAACATTTAATTAAAAAAACCAAAACTAAATTTGCGCAAAGGCACTTTAGTTGTGTAGCTCCTAAACTCCACAATTACTTTCAGGATAAGTTAAAACAATGCAAAAGCTTACATATGAAAAAGGGAAAACTTACTTTGTGGCTGTTTGAGACCGGCAGGGAAAAGGTAGCTGAAATTATTACACATATCCTCGTTTAAAACGACGTTATCAATTTAATTTAATATTACAATTATATATTACTAATAAATACGTGTATATAAATGAAAATGTATGTAAATAATAATAGTATGTAAATAATACAAGTAGGTAAATGTATATATTTATATATAAATAAGAATAATATATGTATAATGTTTAATATTATATAAACATGTAAATATCACCATAGTTCTAAATTACGTGCGCATCTTAATTTAAAAGAAAAGAATCTACCCTAGTACGGGCATTAACCTAGTTGGGTAGTTTTTAAGAAATAATTTTTGTACTACTTTCTCTTAAATAAAGCATTATTATTATTATTATTATAGCCTATGTGGAAGTCCTAAAACGCCCGCTCGCAAGAATTCGTCGTATCCGATCTAAAGTTTTTAAGTCCGGGTGAATGGTGTCTTCTACGCGATAATGTGCCATCCCACACCAGCATTCTTGTGGATTAGTTTTTGGCCAAATGAGAGGTTTCGGTCTTCGAACATATCCTATATATTCGCCTGATTTAGCCCCAGTGGACTTCATGCTCTCCCCAAAATAAAAACGGCCTTTAAGGAGGAGCGTTTTGAGGATCTTTAACCAATTAAAGCAAATGCGATGGCGCACGGTGGCAAAGAAAAAAAACACAAAGGTCAATTGTTAAGGTTAATAAAGTCTATCCATCGCCATAAAAAAAAAAACAGTGAAAAAAAAGTTACTTCCTAAGTCTCCCAAAGTACCGTTTCGACCCACCGTGTGGTTCTGAAAAGCATTACGATTGAAGATTTAGTCTTTACAGCCGGTCTCGCGAGTGTGTAGTGTGTATAGAGGGGTATGTTGTCATCATTGGACACGTTACTTCGAGGCAGTACTGGACGTTTTTGAATGCACCACGTATTTGATGTGTGTGTGTGGTATTCAGATTCAATACATATTCGTCGTGACATTAATAAAAAACAGATTTAGAAATGTTAAAAATCGTTACAAAGGAAAATGTAGAAAAGACTACTCACCGGCATAAACGGCGGTGGAGTTGTGAAACGGATCGTATGGACAGACGGCTTGCCCAGGCTTTTCCTTCACCATATGATACCCGTCGTGCTGAACGGCATACTCCCGACATACAGGCTTGAACGAATTCGTCCCGCATACCAGCAATGTGCCAGGCGACGGCGACACCAACACCCGCACGTAGTTTTGACAGTTTTCCTAGAAAAAACAGAAAAAAAAGTTGTGTAATCAGATGTAGCAAATCACATTGGCGTGGAATACTAAACGTGCTGCTGTATTGGATACATGATCGATGTGCTTGGTTGCACAATTTACATACGAGAAGTGACAAAAAATCTATGAGACTGGCATGACTGGCAACTCCGCGAGTTTCCCCTTCACATATCTTGTCTATCCTAGACGCGCAACTAGCGTTGTCGACTACAGCGGGCGAGCCCGTCACCTCAGGAAGTTTTAACGATTAGTCATTCTATCTCCCTGGAGTGAGCGCAGAAGACTTGGACAAAACAGTCCACGTCTAGCTCCGACACAAACCCGTAAGAGGCCAACGCCTTAACCGCGAGATAGCCAGGAGTGTTACCCAGCGGGCTTACACTCACGCCCTTACTTCCAATTGTGACCAGTCGGGAGCGAGGTCGCTTGCGCGGTCCTCTCCCTTACGAAGCGGTGAAACGGTGCATACCGAATCTATCGCGGACCACAGCGTCCTTTGCCCGGCTGTTCACCCAGGATCGGGTAGCCGATGGTCGTTTCAAGAGCAGTCGCCGTAAGGTCCGCAACCACCCCCGCATTATAGAAAACAGTACTGCTTCCAGACTCCCCCGACTGTTAGTCAGAGTGCGCAATCGATTGGCTTATGCGCACGGTGCGCAGATCGTCCAGGAGCGCCTGAAGGTTGATTCCCAGGGGAAACTAACCATAAGGACAGAGTCCTACCCAGACGCGCAGTGAAGTTTCAACCTTGTACGGTAACTGTGCGACCGTAGAGAAACAAAGAAAAAGTAAATATATTAAACAGAATAAAAAACACGCCTGGCGTTACAGAAAGAGAACTATTGTATTTATAATTTTTTAATGAAATATTTGTGGTTTATGTACTTATTTATCCATATAGATACATGTATATTTCCGGAATGTACTTAATCAGACCTCTGATTTGACAATAAATCAAGATATATTTAAGTTACTTTATTGAGATTTGGACATTCGGACATTTAGACAACTACTAGATATTTGAAAAGTTAAGGTACCCCTCGAGACTCGGAATAACTTAACGATTTTAACAATACCACATACTTCTAAATCGATTCAAGCGTTCAGAAGTTACGGTGGAATAAAGAAACGGAAAACATACATATATGAACCCTGAACACATTGCACTCCTTTTTTGTCGGGCAGTCGTGTAAAAATAGCTTTATTGTACCGAAGCACTAACAATGATGAAGATATGAACGGCGGGCCGTTATATCAGCAGCTGAGTATATATACATATACATATATACCCACAAATTATATATAGACATACATGTACATCGATTTAAAGATATAGATACACATATGCATATAGGGAGCGCCATAAGTGGTTTTTTTGTAGTGCGTTACGAAAAATGGAACAGCGAAATTTGGAGTAAAGATCTGATCATCAACATCAGCTTTTGTATTCAGCATGGTAAGATACTCGAGTTTAATCTAGGAAAAGTTGCAACGAGCCCACGAGGAACATTCCTTATCAAGAGCACAAGTTTTTCGGTGGAGCATAGCATTTTTGGAAGGCCGAGAAGCAATAGAGCATGAACCTCGTTCAGAGAGACATCAACAACTGAGGGAGAAGAAGAATCTTGAATTCATAGCCAGGCAAAAGATGTCAATTGTCCGCGATAGATTCAAATTGAATCACCGCTGAATATACGGCAGGTAAAGGTCGCGCAAGCGTCTTTGGACCCGTTAACAGTCGGGAGGTTGGAGGTGTCCTGATGGTTAATTGAAGACGGAGATATTCTTGTGAAACTAGTAGTCAGGGGGCGAGGCTGCCCGCTGAGTACCTTTCCCGGTGCCTCTCCGTAAGGCGTTAGGCATGTATGCTTGGCTAGATGGTTGATTTGAATTGTCTTTAAGGCATCTACACTTACCTAACGAGAGATCACTGTCGTTAAAAAGTCCTGAGGTGATGGGTTCGCCTGTTGCAGTTGACAACCCAAGTTGTTTTATAAAAGGTTGTACCGATTCGACCATATAGCAATAACGCTTTACCGAAAGAACCATGCAGCGTGCAATAATCGACGTTCCAGATTGGACGATTATTGGCCGGTCCATGATTCGTTCAATTTGAACAGTTCGTCCACGATCGGCCGCGACGGCAGCTAACGAGCGAGTTTAGAGTCGAGACCCAATGACCGATATAATCAGATAATCGTGACAATAATCGACGATTCCGATTAATCGGGAGAATACCAATGATCGTTGAATAATGGTCACTAAAACAACGTTTCCTGGAGTCACAGTAGACCATAATCTAAGTTGGGAAGCCCACATCAATAATTTCTGTAAAAGTCTATCGTTTGGCATATTTACTATCCGAAAAATTAAAATTCTCAGCGTAGAGAATGCGGCTTTGAGCGTGTATCATACATGTTCCCACTCGACGCTATCGTACTCGATCCTTGTTTGGGGGAATGCCACGGGCAGTTACCAAGCAGTCAGCCTCCAAAGGCAGGCGATGAGGACGATAGCAGGTGTCAGGAGGCACACATTGCCCGCCTCTTTTCAAGAAATTCAAAGTTCTTACTATGGCATCAAAGTGCTTACTATTCTCAGTTGTTTAGTGTATGCTGAAAACAACATACATGAGTACTCTAAACACGCACGTACATGATCACGAAATCGCATCCATGCTATAGAGAATTTACGCACAAGAGAATTTACGTGGCTAACGACAATCACCTTGTCGTCTCGTTTCATACTCAAGGCCATCAACGTCCCTTAGCGAAAACTACGCTAAAATGGAAAATATCAAAGCAATAAGAGTTACGCAAAAGAAATAGGCCAAAAGAGAAAGGAGCGACTAGTTAATCCGCCTTTAAAAGCACCCTTTAGCGAGACAACGAAAAACCTTTAATACTTTCTTTTCTGCGACTTCTTTCTAGTTTTCCGCACCCTAGGCTCGTTTCCTCTTTAGGTATAATCGTATAACTTTTGTTCGTTTCTTAAATTCTGCTGGAAGATACATAGGCTTTCAACCCGTTAACAGTCTCGGTAACGTTTTCCTGCAATGATATTGATTACTGCAATGAGTGCATTTGGAGATATCGACTACAACGGGAGAACCTGTAACCTCAGAAAGTTTTAACGATAATGATCGTTCTGTCTCCCGTGAAGCGATTGTAGAAGCCTTTGGGACGATACAAATCTACAGTCCAGCAAAGCCACGAACCCGCCAGAAGCCAACGCCTCGCGGCGGGGCACTAGGAAAGTAACCCAGTGGGGCCACCTCGCCCCTTGGCTATCAGTTTTGGCAGGATATCTCCGTCTGGAATTAACCTTCAGGATACCTCCATCCTCCCGACTGGTTGCGGGAACGAAGTCGCTTGCGCGGCCTCTACCTTTTGTATTACAGCGGTGATTTAATATGAATTTATTGCAGACCTGGGCGTCCTTTGCCCGTAATGCCACTCGAGCTCGGGTAACTCATGGGTCGTTTCAAGAGTGGCATGACAACAGGTCAACATCCAACCTCGCTGCTTAGGAGACAGTATATTTCCATAGTCTCCACTCTCCTTCAGTAATTAGTCAGAGTGCACAACCGATTGGCTGACGCCGCACGGTACGAATAACGTCCAGGGAAATCCCCCAGGGGAAGCTGATCCACCAGCTGTGAGGCCTGAGACGCGAGAGTCCTTCCCGGGGTAGTCCCTCACACGAGAGGCTCCTGAATAGGAGCTGAAGCATGAGTTGGGCCAACCCGAGAACAAATAAGATCTTAAGGCCCAAGCTGTACGAAACCGTTCGCTGCAACGACTGCGGCTTAGAGTGCATAGTAATTCCTTTGTCTTCAATCCAAACAAAGCCCGCAAGCATACATTTTTTGTTTACAGAAAGGCCACTGCATACCAGGGCAGTATACGATGAAAAGAATGCCCGCCGACGAGCCGAACTAAATAAATGATTACAAAAAAAATGTAATGGGCATTCCGCGAGGAGGTATCAGGAGGGCATGATTGGCAGGAGTTTCGGCGCGGGCGCGCCGCTCTCCGGTACATTTCCCGGGTGGTACGGCGCGTCCGTTATTGCCGTATGCATTTTTAATTGCGGCCAGCTTAAATTCCACCCGGCTTCAGCTCGCGAATATTAGATAGCGGCGGCCGGAATAATCGGGTTATACAGGGTACATGTAGCCTCGACCGCCAGCCGGCTCATGTGCCCTTGATACCGCATGATGAGATTTCCAATTATTTCCAATTTCAAATATAGTTCTCGGGCGATCGATATTCCGTGAACCAATGTTTCTCTACGAAAGTAGGTTAAATATAATAGTTCTAGTATATATGGGCTCTTACATACTGTTAAGGAGGGGGGAAGGTGTTACACGTGAAAGTTCCAAAACAACACTTAGCATAACCAAATATGTTTTAACTATTTTATACGAATAGGTGTTTAGATTTTTATTTAATAAATAATCTTTTTTATCTCGTAACACCCAAAAAAATATCGATAAAAAGGATCCAAAATGATTTTATGAGTAGACTACCATTTTTAAAGTTACGTATCCTGTGTCAATTTATAAGTCAGTAGGTTCATCAACCTTGTAAAAAAGATAACATTTTAATGGATTCTATTTTTTCCAGTAAAGTTTAGCAAAAACATACTGCCGAAACAATAAAATTGGAAAATAATTTAAAACATAAAAAATTACTGAATAAATGGAAAATTTTGTGCATTCTGAAAGGGTTTCAACTGTTCAAATTGTACAATATACATACATAGTAGAATACTTTAGTAGACAAACTAGACCCAAGAGATACTTCTACCTATGTTTCCAGCTATTGTGACATATGTAAACAAGTCTAAATTTGTTGTTGTCGACGACAGCGCAACCAAGTATTGGGCAGTTCTTATTACCAATGCCACCCCCTGACATTTGCGCAGAAGGATAACTCCACCAGAAAGGCGTTTGTGTGAGCACGACCTCTTCAACTTCTTTTTACATCACTTCAATAGTCTTTTATTTATCCAAAATTGCAAACACAGTTGGATGCCATAATGATAAACATTCAAAACCTAAACAATCCAAAATAAAAAAGAAACAAACATTACAAAAAAAAAGAAAATTTATCAATAGCCTATAACTAATGCGACAGATAGTCAATAAAATAATACTAATAGTTACCGAAGTCAGGCAAAATAAAAATAAATTCTCAATAAACGTACGTAAAACGACAATACTTATAAATGAATAATCAAACATTTTCAAATTATTCCCAAGAGGTTTGCCTCTTATCTTTTAATATAAGAATAATGCGTTTTAAAGGCTTTCTTATTTAAACTTTTACATATATTTGTGCTTATATACTTAGTTATAGAGGTATCTTAGAGATAAAGGTGGCAGATTCATGACAGACCGCGGCAATTTATTGGAATTTCTTGCAATATCGCCGCGCTTGACAAAAAGTACTATAACTATTGAACTACTATAGCAATCACAAAAAGAATAACTGTGCAATGATCGCATTGAAATTTTGTATATAGAATACTGAAATCTCATTTTGTAAAACAATCAGATAATTATGAATAAATATGAGAAAGTCGAAAAAGTGAAAAAAAAACTCGGCATTTCTAACTTGAACCTGTCTTACGGAAAAATAGTGAACCCTATTTAGAAATTTTAAATACTATCGTGATCTTTATTAGATTCTGTATCAAAGGTAATATTTCGTTTTGCTTATTTATATACAAAAATATTTAGATATTAGCTCATAAAAACCAATAAAAATTTTGATGATTTCTCGAAAAAAAAAAAATGATGATGTTTGACAATGGAATTTTACCAGAAATATCCGCGAAATGACACGCGAAATTATTCTAGCGACCGTCTATGTATCTATGGTAATAATGAGATATTTGGTATAAATTTTAGGATCCGTTCGAATTAGAAAATAATATTAATGTGCGCTCCGGGAGCAAGTCGCCAATATTGGTCGTTTAGTCAACGGTGTTCTGATGTGCAACCAAATTTGGTCGTTACGTAGCCGAAGGGTTTAATTATTTTTCGGGGCCGTCTACCTTATAAATACCTTATAACAGAATGTGTGAGAAGCCAGTGTTCAACTCTATATTCGAACATTTTCGGTTCTAAGTCGCGTATTAGCGTTGAAAGTTTATTAAAGAACTCTTAGTTTATTTAAGAACCCTAAACTTAAAGGCCAAATACGCACATGCCTATTGAATTATAGTCAAAGGGACTTTGGGGATGCTATGTTGGATTTGCTTCGAGGGTCGTGATATTTATGTGCCATGGTAAGCGTACACTTGCGAATGGTGTTTCTAGCATGTACTAAACGACTGAGAATATACGTTGATGCCATAGTAAGTACTTTGTATTTCTTAAAAAGAGGCGCGCAATGTGTTTCTTTTTCCTTCAGTGGATGATCCTCCCCCCACCCCTCTTGCTTCCCCCTGTAAGCTCGAATGCTACCCCTTCTTTCGGAGGATTGGTATCAAATCCCCGATATGAAATGAGCAGGATTACTGAACATGTGTAATTTCCAGGGCGTAATGTGATTCGTGCAAACATTACCCAGATTCGAGATTATTAATGGCAATATTTGGGGACATGAGTATTACCTTTAATATCAGGCGTTATGCCTGCGCGACGGTGTGTGTTTGCGTACGTGTGGATTATCCCAGCGGATACCTGAGAGCCTCCGTTGATACCTAAGATTTATCGGGACGTGAAGAGCGAGAAGGAGCGCGAGGAGCGGGAGAAGAATATAATTATAATTTTAGGGGGGGGGGGAAGGACGCAATTGAGTTATTGTGGTTGACTTATAATTTGTGGGAAGGGTAAGGGGGGGGGGGGGGGAGGAGATTGACAGAAATTAGATAGATAGAAATTCTACATTGCACATTTTAAAAAAACAGGCGGACTTATTGCCTGAAGTAAAATCTCTTACAGCCATCCTTCGTGGAAGTGTAAGAATTTAGGTGCCAGTAAATAAAATAAACAAAGAAGAAACTTATTACACAACAAAAATTATACAGAAAACAAAAATGCCATTTATTTTTATTAGGATTTGGAATATTCGCAAGGAGCGAAGGATAGGAGAGGATGGGATGAGACGTAGGATAACTAGGAATATAGGGACATGAAATGCTATTTCAGAGACACTTGAAAAGTAGAAACCGTTGGTGCGTTTCTGATTTGGACGGGAGTTGGTTCCATAGTCTAGCTGCATGAACGTTGAAGGAATTGAGGTGGCAGTGAAAACCACCCTTTAAGAAAATGTTCTTGTTTCACATCTGTTTTATTCTCTGACTTCCATGGTTCTGGAAATGGTTTTAATAGTCTCAGGGGGGAGGCACAATATATAAAATAAAATACAAACGGAGCTGCCATGGAATTCACCGACCGAAGTCGGGCCCATCATATACTATTATTACACTTCTGAGGGGTGAACGGTGGATTTCGGATTGACGACCGGCTGTGGTAGGTTTAGGATAGCTGTCTCGCCACATGGGAACGTTCACCTTACCACCCATTCACTCCCCCTTGAAAGCCATAGAATTTGAGATGCAGAAATCGCGGTTTTAGATAATTTTTCTAGGAAGGAGTTGATTATTTTCCTGAAGAGACCAAATTCTTTAAAAAAGATTTCCGTGTTTATCTCGAAAAAAAGATAGAGCGCGTTCACAATACTTTCCCTTCTCGTTGGTTGATGGGCCGGGGAAGTAAAATGGTTTTGAATTGCTTTCTTACTTAGGTAGATAAATTATCAAATGAAAAATTAAACAGTCAAACATATAAAAATATTCAAGAAAAATATAGAATGCTCTACTAGACTTATTTTATGAACAATATGACTTATTATTTTAAGTCTTAATTTGTGTAAAAACACATTTGTTAAACTAAATACTTTGTTAGATTTAAAAAATCTTAGAAAATTGAAATCAAATACTTCACAGTTCTCGCGTCATCAAACAAATGATAACACAGTTGGTTGTGCGATTTCGCCTCATTTCGGATATGCTAGCATATTTATATGCATAGAGCTATGTTTTTTCGCTATAGTAATGTTTATTTTTAACGATTCTGCATATATACAAATATATACATAAATATATATATAATGATAAGGTTTGTGTTTTTATTCAAAATAAAATTAGTAAAAGCTACTTAAAAAGTAGCGAAGGAAATCCCAGCTTGTATTAGGAAATGCTTATGTTTGAATGAGATATACTTACGGATGTGCACGACTTTCGACGGTGCAATGTAAGTTTAAAGGTCCTTTTGCAGTCGACTAACGATCCCTATTCATCCATAGGTATATCTCATAAATAGGGCTTATCCTTATGCAACACAAAATGCCTTTAATTGAGACGAATTAAGCGAAAAAATAAAAAATTAAATCTATTGATCACTTCGGCAAAGCCGTTTTATAAATGAAAGTGACATTACGAAATAATTCGAATTTCGAATGCTACCAACATTTAAAATATGATACAATTGGCTGAGTTTGTTATCAAAGAGCCATTAAATCGAAATAAAAATAAAAAACCTCCATATGCTCAATGAAATGAAAGAAGAAACTTCAATCTTAATTTCGGGCAGAGAAGTTTATAAATAAAGATTGTATAATGTTATCAAAATAGGGTAAACCTACATAAAATTGTAAAATATTAAAAAAATATAAAGAAACATTGTAGAAAACAGTATAATATTGTTATATTTGATAAGGTTTGTAACAAAAATTATAGTTATATTTGATAACAAACCTTATCAATCAGTATGTATGTCTATGTCGTTTTTTTGTTCATTACTTTATAAAATAAATAAATAAATAAACATCGTTTGAAATTTGGTAAAATAAGCTTACACTGTTAAACAACTTTTTTATACTTGTATCCCGTATATAAAATCTACTTCTAGGAAGGGGTCGTAAATCCGCGGGAAAAGTTCTTTCGTCGGAAAAACCGATAATAAAAATCCGGAGCTCCGCTTGAAACTTTTTTTAAATATTAACGAGCATGCAAAATATAGCGGCGAAAAAAAGACCTTCCGGCCAATTGAGAGCCGGGCCGGCAAAGCAGGGCGAAACGCCTCCAGAGAAGTTTGGCGAAAGGCCTTTCCGTCAATAATAAAACATTTTCATAATAGGGCGACACACACACTGCCGGCGAAACCGGAAATTGATCCAATTATAACCGGAATTTAAATAAAGATAAGAGAAGAGAAGTAAAACTTAGTGAAATAAATTAATATTAGACGACACGTGGTTCGGTTAGTAGTGATTGCTATGATTTATTTCCTGACTGCCAAAAGAAGGATTATATTTTTACTGCATATGTAGGTATGTATGTATTTGCATGCCAATTTGACTATAATACCGTTATTGCGAGTGTCTTCTTGTGGGTGTCTTATTTGTGAGCGTATTATCTCTTTAATTTATGCAGTAAAAGGGAAATTATTTTCAGTAAAAGGGAAAAGTATTTTGTTTTAAACACTTGAGACGATAAATTTACTTATTTTGATAAGATTTCATAATTGTTGATAATATGACCAATAAACATGACCTAACGATTTAAATTATTTAAAAAAATATAAAATACTACTTTTGTGACTTAAATATAAAAGTTAGGCATATGCAGTCCCTGACTTTTTTATAGGCATTATCAAGCTCTACAACTTTTCTCTAGAACTTAAACATATATCTCTCATCGTTAAGGCAGCGTTAGTTAGAAACGTTTTCGTTCGACCGCTTATTTTTCTATTTCTTGATTGATGATTGATAGTTTGATCCATATTAAATGCAGTTTATGTAGAACTCTTTGGATGCTTTCTATTTTTCTAGTTTTGCTGATTCTCTATGTTTTCTCATTATTTCTGTTTATTTTTATTTTTCTAGTTTTTATGTCTTTGTTATTTTTGAATTTCTATGTTTTTTTTCAATATTAGTTTTTTATAGACTTTTTTATAATTTGAAATGTAATTTTATTTGTAGAAATACCAATTTTATTTGATATGTAATTTCTATACCCAGATCGGGTTTTTGAAAATATTTTTTTCTTATTTCTTATTTCTTATTTCTATTCTCCGACTTACTTTGCAAATCCGACTACCACGAAAAAGTCTTTTAATTTTTCGGATTAATATATAGCCTATGACAATTACAAATAACGTGGCTTTCTATTGGTAAAAGAATTTTCAAAATCGGTTCAGTAGATCCAGAGATTACTTCCTACAACGTCACAAACTTTACCTCTTTATAATATTAGTATAGATGTAGCTTGAATATGAGATATTTTAACCAGACAAACATACAGCCAGACACACAGACTTCCATCTGGAAATGTTCTTAATCGTCTCATGGTGGTTCAAAATGTCTCAAGTTGGTGGGCCAATAAAATAAAAATAAACAGCGCAATGGAGAGAAAAAAAAACATATATGGATACATTAATTTAAATTGTGTTGGGACGATGTCAAACAACGACTACAGTTTATAAGAATGCATAATGTAAATCGTCTCCATACGCAGGTAAACGGCCCGCGCATATTCTATCAAATACTGCAGTGTTTCATTTCCGTTTCCCGCGCGCGTTCCAGAACAAAGGGACAACTAATTTGGTAGCTAGAACCAGGTCCATATATCCAGACCGGAAGTCCCACAATACACAATAATTTTTAGATCGGTTGTATCTTTTTTTAATGTTTGTTACCTCAGAACTCTGTTATTTATGAACCGATTTGAAAAATTCTTTTTGAAAAGATATACTTCCAGATTGGTCCTAAACTCCTATTCTGATGATGGGATCCACGAGGATTGCAGAGAACTCCTCAAATATTATCATATGAAGCAAAAAATGTACATGTTGGTTCAATTCCGATGACGATGCTTTTGTTATGGTAAGCATGACCTGATTCTATACCCTGGGTTGGCTCCCGACGAGGGGACTACTTAACGGTCAACAGGACAGACACGAAATTTTGTACACTAATTCAGTTGTGATAGCTCGTTCTAAGTTTCACCATGACAAGGCTGTTGCACCCAGGATAGGCTTCCGACGAAGGAACTCCTCAACGGTTAACAGCACAGACACATAATTTTGTATACGGATTCAATTATGATAGCTTGTTCTAAGTATCACCATGACATGGATGCTGCACTTATAAAAAAAAATGGAGTCGGTTTTTTTTTAAATGTCTATTATATCCATCAAATGTTTATCATCGATGCATATTTTCCACACATCTCTTAAGAGAACATTTAGCTATAGCAGTTTTATTACATTTGCCTCATATTTACTAACACTCTTGCGGTATGGTATAAATGTCAGCCTTATTACGTGCGGTGGAAGAGAGGAGCATGTCTTGGATGCTACATCGAATCAGAAGGCTACATTGAATCAGGGGGCTACATCGAATATAGAACAAACGCGACAAACAAAGACACTTCTAAGAGCAAATCGAAAATGCATATTTTTATTGATTAACCTTTGTAATCTATTTCATGCAGGGTGAGTTTTAATTAACCAGCCATCAGAATCAGTACGAGATAAGAAGCAACTTTAAAAAAATAAGTTAAAAAAAAATTGAAACAAGGTACTTTTGAATAAAATTTTGAGATGCTTTGAGCTCAGTGCGCCATCTAGCGGTAGGTAAAATATCACTAATAAACAATAAGCACGATATTTTACCTACCGATATATGGCGCATCGCACTCAACGCTTTTGATACTTTAAAAAAAATGACATTTTTAAATTTTTTAATTTAAAAAAAAAACATTTTTTTTTTAAATAAGGTACTAGTATTGCACACTATTTAACTCCTATGAATTCTATAACTTACAATTATAATTTTATCAAAGAGAGTACTAAACGATAGGATCGACCGAGTATGTAAGCTTGGTCGGTATTAATATTCGCCGGCTTTTCATCCGGGTGATACCTAAAATACCCAGCTGAAGAGGGGGTAGGTGGGGGGGGGTGTAGTCTAGTTACTTATTTACGGATACTAGGCATGCAGATACGCAAGTTTAATGCCGCGCCGCCTGGCAGGTTTATTAACTTAAAACGCTTTGTGTGTTATGCTCGCCTCTGATACAATCCGCGGAGCGAACGGCGCAACGCGCCCAAAAAAGGCTTCGGATTTATCCGAGGCGGGGGAGTGGGAGGCGCCTCGTTATGCCTTCAAACGACGGCGCGTGTCACTTTCGGATTCTGCAGGCGGAATGCCGGATGAAACGTATCACTCACAAAAGGCACGCGAGCATCACTCTTCTCGCGCCGTATCTGCTGGGGCGCGAGTAAAAGAAAATAAAATTTATAGTTTATGGCAGTAAATCTAAATGGTCGCTACCACCATATGTCAAACGGAAAGAACAAACCTCCATCACTGTTCTAATTCACAAAGCTACAACACTAAAAAGAAGGTGTGTTCCAGATATAGCATCGTCAGGAAACTAACTAACATGGAGAGCCAACTCAGCCTCAGAACCTCAGCTCTGGGCCTATGCTTCTTCGCAGCGGAATATGCCGCTCCAAAGTACAGTGGATCAATTACACGTAAAAATAGTCGACACAGCTGTGAACGATGCTGTGAGAAATGTCTACGGCGGCCTCAAACCTACTCCAGTCGAAAATCTTTATCCGCTCACCGGCATTGCTCCCCGTGCAATACGTCGTGATGTCCTGGCTGATTACGAACGTCTAATGATATACAACCCAAGAACCCCACTGCACCACACCACAAGAATCACTCCACACTTGTCTCAAATCGCGAAGTCATTCTTGCGCTGCACATAACCACTGCAAGGCAGTCAATTTTCAAACCGAAACACTCAATGAAGGGCTACACTTTACGAGGACGTGAAGGAAAAGATAGCACCGGGATTCCATCTACCGGACGAGGTTAGCTCGGCATCTTGTCACAGCAACCCTTATGTCTGAGGGTAGGTACACTATTCAATCATTAATTAAAAAAAAAATAAAAAATAACTTTTTTTCAAAAATATTAATTTAAAACAACTAGGGATGTCGACTACAGCGGGCGAGCCCGTCACCTAAGGAATTTTTAACGATTAGTCGTTCTATCTCCCTGGAGTGAGCGCAGAAGACTTGGACAAAACAGTCCACGTCTAGCTCCGACACAAACCCGTAAGAGGCCAACGCCTTAACCGCGAGATAGCCAGGAGTGTTACCGAGCGGGCTTACACTCACGCCCTTACTTCCAATTGTGACCAGATTACTCCAGTCGGGAGCGAGGTCGCTTGCGCAGTCCTCTCCCTTACGAAGCGGTGAAACGCTGTATACCGAATCTATCGCGGACCACAGCGTCCTTTGCCCGGCTGTTCACCCAGGATCGGGTAGCCGATGGTCGTTTCAAGAGCAGTCGCCGTAAGGTCCGCAACCACCCCCGCTTTATAGAAAGCAGTACTGCTTCCAGACTCCCCCGACTGTTAGTCAGAGTTCGCAATCGATTGGCTTATGCGCACGGTGCGCAGATCGTCCAGAAGGTTGATTCCCAGAGGAAACTAACCGTAAGGCCAGAGTCCTACCCAGGCTCGCACTTCATGCGTGGAGGCCGTCGGATAGGTGTTGACCCGTGAGTGTGACCAACCCTGAACAGAATGGGTCTTCGTGGCCAACTCAGCAAGGGTCCATTAACTCCCCTATTCCCATTAATGTGCGTGGTTTGTCATGATAGTAAGAGGTGCGGCCGAAAACTAACTCACTTTGAGCAGTGAGTTACAGTGAGTTACACAGCTTAAAAAAGGTGTGTAAATTGCAGGTAGAACTAAAATGCTATTTTTAAAGTAATTAATGAATTTGGTGGTAATTTGATTGACTGTAAACTTGATACTTTTTCTAAGTGTAGAGGTTTTCTTTTATATCACAGGCAAACCACACCTGGTTTTAGTGATATATCTAATGTATTAATTCTGTATTGTTTTTTTTATAAATAAAAAAAATAAAAAAAAGTTACCCATAAACACTCCAGATAAGTTCTACTTATTTATTAAAGCTATAACATTCTTTATTTTATCAGATATTTATTTTCCTTTTCTTAGTTATATTACTTTGATAAGCGTACGGTTAATTCACAACTTAACAACTATTTAGTCGAGTTTGACTTGGTGGTGGCTTCGGTTTAGTTAGGCAGACTTTGTATATTTGATTTTTATTTATTTATTTTAAACAACATGATTTACAGACGAATGGCTATGATATTCGGTATACAGTATAATGAAACGTGCAGGAAAAACAAGTTGAACCCATAGCCGTTGGCTCATCGCATACCTAACTGAGCAAGAACGCCCGTATCTAGGGATGCTGATATTTGACTTAGCATATTGCGAGCTGACATGTATGACGTTCGGTTATATAATTATAATTGGTATAAAGTTTAAAACATCCATTCTTGCATAATACAAATACACAAGCACAAAGAGTTATACCAACATACAAAAAAAAGTTATAATTTCATTTATAAGCTTTTCAAGCGTTTAGTTTTTAGGGAATATTTTTTTTCCTAATTAAAGTTGTGCATGTGGTTACACTTTGAATTTGTGCACCGATACCGTGCGCCGTAACACCGTGCGCATTGACAGCGCGCATTCTCGAAGGGGGTGGTATGGGGGGAATTAACTCCGATAATTGGATAATGGACGGCCTATTTGCCTTAAATGGATGTAGTGGTTGCTATCAGCGACTCGGTACTAGTCAACGTTTGTTTGAAGTTGATGCGCTGCAGGGCCATCTAGCAGCGAGTTATATCAAAGTAAGCTATATCCTGAAATAATAATAATAAATAATAATATTAATAAAACGCTTTATTCTTAGGAAAAGGCGAGCTTATTGCCTGCAGGCAATATTTTAGAGCTAACCTATACTATTGTATGAACATTATTTGCGAGTAGACTACATAACTTAACCAATATGAAGAGTGTGACAAATAAAATAAGAGGATAGAAAGAAATATGTACTTAACTCTTTGTGGGCACAGGATGTGCCACACCAAAATAATCTAACACCTATAAGGACGTTAAGCTCAAAAAGGAGGGGAAAGGGAATTTATCTGGAAGATTTCAAATGCTCTCTGAGTCTATTTTAAAAACTTGTTATGCTTGATGCAGTTCTCACATTTTTCGGCAGAGAACTCGCATGTCTCTTTTCTCCCGGGTCGACAGCCAGTGAAGCTTCTCTCTGTACTGCGTGATGTGGTCAAATTTTCTGAGGCCATGGATATACCGAATGCAAACATTTTGGAGACGCTCAACTTTGGTGGATAACTCCTCTGTGAGGTCCAGAAATGCGACATGTCCATAATCCAGCAGGGGGAGGAGATCAGACTGACAACTCGTAATCTTGCTCTCCTCCGGGAGGATATTTTTCAGCCTATAATGAAATCAGCCGAAGAGTTGGCGTCGAATTTCTCGAATATGTGGCCGCCATGAGAGGTTGTCGTCCAAATGGACACCGAGGTTTTTAACCTTGAAACTGAAAGGGACCTCATCCGCACCGATGCAGATCTTCAGGACTTCATTTATATACCTCGAGGTAAAGTAACTGCTACCGATGATAATAGCCTGCATTTTAGAAGGATTTAAGAGCAATCCATGTGCTTTGGACCACTCGTATATCATCGATAGATCTTCATTTACAGAAGCAATTGTTGTATCAATATCTTCCAGGCGAAAGTGAGAGTATATTTGAACGTCGTCGGCATAGAGGTGATATATTACTTTAATGGAGTTGGTTACTGAGTTAATGAATAAAGAAAAGAGGAGTGGGGATAGAACACTACCTTGGGGGACGCCGGCGACTTGTGGCAGAAAATTAGAGACCTGATCTTTATTCCTGACGCACTGATATCGATTATTCAGAAATGATCTAAACCGGTTTATTACATATAAATAACATGTCTATCGAAATAAAACAATCATTAAACGAAAAAAAACATAAAATCGAAATTAAAAAATCAAACATTATTCATATAAAACAAAACTAAAACATTATTCAAGTAATTAAAAAATTTGGTTGTTATTTGATTGTATCTAAACTCGTTACTTATTCTAAGTATAGAGAATCTCTTTTATATCACAGGCAAACCAGACCTGGTTTTAGTGATATATATATAATGTAACAATTCTGTATTGTTTTTTGTATGAACAAAAGAAAAAGCGTATAAACCTTCTCCGTGAAAAATAACATACGTGTGCCAACTTTCACTGTGATTGTCAGATATGCCAACATCCATTTTATTCTCCAAGGCTACCAACCGACGAGGAGAGATTTTTTTTTCGGGATTAACACGGAAATATCTATTTTGAGCACCTCTAAGACGATTATTACTATTTTCAGATTGTAGTCTGTCTGTGTGTATTCCTCCTCGATAGCGCCCAAACGCGTAATCCGATTGAGCTGAAATTTGGCATGCAGGAATCATTTGGTGGTGGCAAAAGTGATGGTTAAAATCGGGTTACCAGGGGGCGCACAAGTCTTATTTAAATCTTGAAATATTGGACTTAGAGACTTGAAATTTGGTATACAGATGTCTCATTGGGCCGAAATTACATTGTGAAATTTTGGTTGAAATATTCAAGCTACTCTAACAATATTTACATACCGCCGTCAGGCAAACCTCTTTTCCGAAGGGAAATCACGCTCAAAATCTTTTTAGAAGTCCTTGACTACTTGCGGAGAAAGTTTTGGGGTCATACATCTGATTTTTATAAAAGTCAACCGTCCTCTGACGGTTCAATTTATTTCGTTCACTTCTGCTGTATTGGGTTATCTCTTTAAAAACACTTTAGATTGCTTTGAAAGCAAGCCGTCACCGCTGTCTTGACTTCTTGGATGCTTAAGAGACGCTGTCCTCGAAGATTTTTGTCTAAATGTCTAAACACGAAACCATCTCAGGAAGCCAGGTCAGGACTGTAGGGTGGGTGATTGAGCTGCTGAAATCAGCTTAGGCCATATGACCTGAAAAGTTGTGGTTTAAATCGGTTTACCAGGACTTAATGACAACATTTAATACACAGATGCTTTTGTGCGCCGAAATTACATTGTGAAATTTTGTTTGGAATATCTTAAATACAAGATGCATTATTTAAATTCCACTATACATTTTAATCAAATATAAACGACAAGCCGCCCGGGCTAGCCGCGAAACGAACCGCGCCGCCGAAGGAGGTTGTGTAACGGAACTCAAACGGGTCCGTCCACTTGCGAGAAAGAACGCTCATCGAGTCTATTTATGAAATTATTATTCAGAAGAAATCAGCCCTTGGCTACTTGCCGGGAAAGTCTTAGGGTGACACAGCCGATTTTTTAATACATATAGTTATGTAAAATCAATTGATTCGTTCACGTATTCCAATCGAGTCTCCAAAGCGCCAGGGAAACTCCCGATATTTCGCTCCCTCTCTCTCAGTGGATTGCAAGGTCAGGCAATCTCCACTTGGCCAATTGTAAATTCCTCTCCAAATAATAATAAAACGGAACGGGGATTGGATTCCCTTTTCGCCTTGCCCGCGGATTTCCCTCCGACTTTCCTCGGCAAATTCATATCTTACAAGGTGAGCGCGTCGGGGATATTGAAAACTTTACCCGTGTATGAGGAAAAATAAGAAAAACATGTTTACTCAGCGCGAAAACCCCACCCCATCAATGCACGCGAAACGCTCGCAGCGAGGCTTTAACAACATCTCGTATTTAAGGTAAATAACATCGCGCTTAAACTAGTATAGCTCGTTTAAGGAGGTATACCACGTTAAACATCCTAGCGCTTAGGTAAATCTCCATTTTCAAAGAAAAAAGCTAGCTATTTCCTTGCGGCAATATCAATCAGCTAACCTGTAATTTAAGTGTATACAGAGTTATTGGTTCCTCCATAGATACCTTTGGGGATGTTGTAGAAGAGGTTATTTGGTATATGTAACGACCCTTAAGCATCGTACATGCAGTCAACAAATGCATTGATCTCCAGTGAAATGCACTGACACCAATTCAGCCATTGTTCTACCTCGTACAGCGATGAATCAGCACGATTTTAACTGTTTCAAATCAGTTACATAGAACAACACTTTTACTCGGAATATTTTGGATTGAATAATTTTTCGGCCTATATAAAGCGGCGAAAATATGACCAAAGTATCAGTCCTCGAGTGATCACGTCACCCAAGACAGCGACGGCTACACCCGGCACCACTCTCACGAGTCAGGTCAACGGGTCCGGCTTCTTGGGTACCTCTTCCTTCCTTTCCTTATATCGAGACGAGACGCATCAGTCTGCACTTCAACAGACTCGAGCCGTGCCAAGTACGAGATACTCAGAGCACAAGTACAATCCTTATCCATACACCTTCGTAACTTCAGGCAGATAGCCACTACATTCGCCTCAATATATATCCTATTCGGAAAGCGTTAGCAACTGGCAATACTTTGACTAATGACTTTTAATACGGAGATAACACGCAAGTTGACACCACCACCTCATACCGAATAAATTGGAGTCTGGTGAGGGGTGGCCCAACACATATCTATACAGCCATATGCACCCCATGCAAAAATCAATAGTTTAGCAGATACTTATTTTTTGTGTTTTATTTTTCAAAAACAAACTCTTCGACCTATTTTAGTGAATATAAAAATAATAATAAAATGTTATTATATTGTTTTTTTTTATTTATCATAGACGTCGTGAAATAGGGGTACTATATTGACAATGTAATAATATAAATTGCGACAAATATAAATTTGCTTTTATTATTACATGCTATGAGAAAAATACTGTAAAAAATACTGCATTTTATTGGCTTTATAACGAGGTTATAAATAGACATCGGCAGTCTTGTTTTACAAATATCGATTTAAAAAAATGCAGTTGGCGTAAATTCTATAACATTCATTCATACAGGGTTTTTGGTAATTAGATCGATTTTATTTATTTATTTATTTATTTATTTATTTATTTATTTTATTTATTTATTTATATATATATCTTTGGGGATTTCGTATAAGAGATTATTTGATATGAATTATATATATATATATATATATATATATATATATATATATATATATATATATATATATATATATATATATATATATATATATATATATATATATATATATATATATATATATATATATATATATATATATATATATATATATATATATATATATATATATATATATATATATATATATATATATATATATATATATATATATATATATATATATATATATATATATACTTTCACCTCTACGCAATGTTATTTAATTTTTCGTGTTTTTTTACAAAAAAATCTATGCCCTATGCCCCTATGAATATAAAAAAGGTAATGAAAAGTTTTTATTTTTGTGATATTTATTTTTAACTGATTTTTTTCATTACGTTTAGATGATCGATTGGACATAATCATTATGTTTTATGTATTCCGCATTTAAACCACTAAATGGATAAGTTATTATGAAGATGTCTAAAAATGTATGTTGTTTCGTACCTATTCGTTTTTATTATTAATATTTTACCACAGAGCCTAAATTACGAAGTAGGTTATTAGTTTATGAATTACATTTTCTACAAAATTATGTGGCCGTGAAATTGTAGAACTAGTGATGTAGCCAAATCCCTAGCAATATCTAAACGCCCGCGTCGGAGGATAACAAATGGCCGTCTGCCTTTTATATCTTACCAGGGTTATGGCATACCACCTAATAAATGTTATGCTTGCTAGTCATTTCGCTAAATCACTGAAAATTTCTGTACCCGGACGAAACGCAGTTCTCGCAAGCAATCGATTCTAGTAAGCCAGATCATGGTCGGTTGGTTAATTCGTCGTGGAATCGTGGCCTTTCACTTAACCCTCTGAAGTCCTGCTACCTCATAGTCGGTTCCGAGAATCTGACAAAAAAAACCTAAAGCAATATAAAGTCTGTATGTTGTAAATGGTTTCCACTAATATTTATTCGAACGAAAGCCTTCTTAACATAATATAGCACATACGTTTTCCTCAGATTTTTAAAACAAAATTATTGAAAACAAATATCAATAATAGCCTGTTGGATATTGTGAATGGTTTCAACTAGGGTATTACCAAGCTTATGTAAAAGTCGTTCCATCCTTGACAATCCGACGAGCGAGCGCTTACTACACTTTTTTCACTACACTTTTTACAAGAAAAAAGATGCTTTGGATTTTTGGACAGACTATGGATATATCCACCTTATTTTGTAAATATTTCCCTGTATTATATTTTTTGTTCTCATTTCATCGCTTTAAGGTGCCGACATATATGCTCATAAATGAGCATGCTTTCGACTATGCGTATAACTAGCATGCTCTTCAACTGTACTCATTTGCTTATGTTAGGCATACTTGTTAAAAGCCTACTCTTGAATAAGCATGGTCAAAGAAACAATTGAACACACGTGCTAATTAAACGCATGCTCTCCCATAAAGATAGTTCCTACAGTTCCGTTCGCACAGAATTGAAAGTAATTATCCGAATAATTGTGACCGATCTGTACTACAAGCGAAAAAAAGAAAACAAGCACGATCTAGGTCCGTAATTGGTTTAAAAAAAAAACCCTTTGGAACAAGTAATCGATCATTGGCAGAGATGCGAGACTAAGATATCAACGTCCAAAAAAAACATTTACTCATGATTCATGCTTCCGCATAAATTTGATGAGCTCTTTTCTAAAATTGAGTCGACACTATATGTAATAGTGACATAATCGAAACTGTATGACACGATATGCTAATAAGCCAACCTGTTCATACTTGCGCAAGAGCACACCCCCTTTTAACGGCGGCTCAGGTAGCACGCTCAAAAATCAAACAACTTTTGATTTTTGGAGCATGCTCTAAATGAGCATGCTTATTACTAGCAATGTGACAGCAGACATGCCACTAAGTGGCAATTGCTCAATAATGGAACGCTTTGGTGCTATTAACCCTTTGAAAACTCACGACGGCATGTTTTCAACCCTCGAAAATTTCATTGTAGGGGGTGGTTATGGCACCCATACTAATGTATAATGGTGGCTTATTCAATGAAGGCGACTTTTTTCGCATATAATTACATAATTGCATAAATACGGAGATCGGCCGCACGCGAGTTGTCGCGGCGGAAAACCGCCGATCGGTGGTATTAGCATTCCAGCGATTAATGAGGATGTGTGTCAGTACTTTTACGAGTTTTGCTTTTTATTTTTTCATTAAGTAGGCTTTGTACACAATAAGGTGCGTGGGCCGGAGGGAAGGAGAGAGCAGGATCGCTCTTAGGGAGGGGGGGGGGGGGGGAGGGGGGTTACGTCTTACAGCCGACAATACATCAAAGGTCCCACCCGTAAAATTCACTTGCTCAACTTTATACGCGGGCCTCAAAGTTAAATTAAATTTGCCATGACGAGATTAAAGAACCTGATATTTATGGATAAACTGGGCGGAAAACAAGGGCAGCCTAAAGCGGCCGCCATGCGTGTAGGGCACTTGCGTAATTTATGTTCGTTTTTTGCATTAGTAATACTTTTAATACCTGCGAATTTGCTCCCTCGAGCTACGGTATGGAGATCACGTCGCGAGACTGCGTTGCATGGCGTCAGCCGCGCCGATTTTTTGTTGTATAGGAACGCACGGAAGAGGTTAGTTGATGGGAGCCGCTGGAGTCAGCTACGTGCGGTATGCGCGAGGTTAAGGGGCGGTGTGCGTGGGACGTTATCACTGATGCCGCTGCGTTGTTGTGGTTTGAAGGTCACTTCGCAGTACCGCTCGTCGTAGCGTATGCCCAACAAAAAAGGAGTGCGACGTGTTGAGGGTTTATCTATGTATATTTTACGTTTCTTTATTCCACCATAACGTTTAAAAGCTTGAACCGATATAGAAGTATGTTATATATATAATCGTTAAGTCATCACGAGTGTCATAGGGTATCTTAACTGTCCAAGTATCCAGTAAGCAGTTGTTGTCTTAATGCCCACATGTGCAACTGTCAATAAATTAACATAAATATATCGTATTCAGTGTCAAATGAAAGGTCTGATTGAGTACATTCCAGAAATATATATGTAACTATATAGTTATATACCACAAATATCCTATAAAAAGCCGTAATAAAAATATTATAAATACAATAGTTCCCTTTATGTAACGGCAGTCGTGTTTTTTATTCTTTTTAATATACGAGTATTTACTTGTTCGTTGGCTGGGAACGTACGGGAGAGGTCTTATGATCGATCAGCTACGTGCGATATTTGCTCGTCGTAGGGTATGCTATGCAGTTTTATTCCTTGGATAAGAAATTTATTGGAGCAATATCTCGTTGCCAACATTCATATTTGAGAGGATTTCATCGGTTATATACGCGATTGCAGAGGAAGCACCGTATTTTTTCTGAAGCCAGGCTGAAAATCTGACAGAATGTTATTGGTAGTAATGAATTATAATAAATAAGACTAGCTGAAACCCGTCGAGATCGACAGTCAATTTTTGAAACATACATCTTACATCGAGGACCGACGCGTACGTGATATGACGTGTGACAGAAAATAAACAAAAAGTTTCGCGCCAATTCAGCTTACTTTAACAACTATAGGCGCTATATGGCGATGAAATGATAAAAATCTTTAAATTTTGTAAAACCTATTGAGTAAAAAAATCGATCGTGTCACCCGTAGACTTTTCCGGTAAGCAGATAATCCCTCTCGCGCGCCAAACCCACTAACCTCCCCCCTCCTACTCTAACCCCCACCCTCCACCCCTTCCCTCCCCTTTCCCCAACCTTACTTTCCTACAACCCTCCCTCTCCCTCACTCCCCCTTCTATCCCGCAATCCCCCTCTACCCCCCCCCCCCTCTCCAACTCCCTCCCCCAACCCTCCCTCTCTCTCTCCTTTCCCCCCCAACCTCTAATCTCCCTACCCGCACCCCAACTAACCCCCACCCCACCCCCAATTACCCCTCTCCCGGCCACCCTTCACCCCCTCTCCCCACCAGTCCTCCCCTCCCCGCCCGTAAATCCAGCCGATGGCACTATCACTTTTTTATTTTTCTTTTTTGATGACACATCTACAGACCGAGAGCTTTTTAAGACACCTCACGCAAATGTGTACACCTAGCCGTTCTTTTAATATGGCGGTTACAGGGAAAAAAACGTTTCAAATTAATATATGGATATATTTTTTCAGTCCGAATCAGCGTAGGCCTCGCCTGAAATCGACAGCGGAATGGCCGATAATAAAAAGAGTGGGCTGGCGTTCGGCCAAACCGACAGCAGAAGCATCCAAAATAATCGTAAAAATACTACATTATTTATTTATTTCTCAAGAAAACATACAGCGTTGTTTATAATTTTACATATACATATGTACGTGATGGTAATAATGAATGTAAGGCCGTTTACTTGTTTTCAACGTTTTACAAAAAATGATTAGCAATTTTAATTGAATTTAATTAATCTATGTTACCTAAACGTAAAAGTGATGGATCGGGAGGAGTAGGGATTTAAGGGGAATAGTCTGTATTTTATACATATATACGCACTACATACACACATACACCCTATGTCTAGAGGTGATACATACATACACACTACATACAATATATACACACATTAATTACAAATGTCAAGATATCATTATAATATAGTCAAGATGACCACTAAAGTCGCACTGAAATAACTGTCAGTGCGACTTTAGTGGTATCATCCTATCATAATCTCCAGCAAGAAGTCTTGGGCTTAGCTGGATTTTATTCAAAATCTGTATTTAAAAAAATGGTTATTAAATTATTAAAAAAAAAATAGACAAAAACACATACGCAATTCGTATACATACATACATAAATACATATATCAATAAAATACATACATACATAAATGCATAAATAAATAAATTAATACATAAATGAAAACAGAAAATAAATACATACATACATAAATTGTCAAAAAAAAAAATTAATTAAACTCTGTGCGCATTTTCTATAGTTCCATATAATTCTATTATATAACGAGGTTGATTAAATAAATTAATGTCTATATGTTGGAACCTAGTATCATATAAGGTCATAAGACGATAAATTAGGGCATTTTGTGCATAATTCGTATTTGCGCGTTGCAATTTGAACGTTCAAGGAGCTCTAATGGTTCGAGGTAAGACGAAAAATGACAGGTTTTCCACGAGGTATGGGCTGTCGATGCTATTATTTATTAGTTTAAAAAGGAAAACCATATCCGCGACCGTGCGCCTGTCCTCGAGCGAGTGAAGATGGGAGTGTCTCAGTCTGCTATCATATGATTGAAGTATTATATATTATATAACTAGCTGACCCGTGCCCACTTCGTTGGGCGGTAAAACTTTTACTTGTGATGAAGTTATGAGAGTGGTTTGGATAGTACTGAGTGCTATGATTTATTTCCTGACTGCCAAAAAAGGGTTATATTTTTACTGCATATGTATGCATGTATTTGCATGCCAATTTGACTATATTACCGTTATTTGTGAGTGTCTTTTTATTTTTTTATTTTATTTTATAGCAAACTTACAGATAGTAAATATATGAAACTAGTATTTTAAAAACATATTCAAACGAAACTAATTTACTATCCTATGAATAGTTTGCAATGCTTGCATTACAAATTAACAGGAATAACATGAACACGTTGATAGTAGAGAAAAAAAAATAAAGCTAATAATAATATAAGGGTAAGAAAAGTAATAATTAAATAAGTTGTAAGTATGGTTATTTGGATATAGCAAAATAGAAGTATGGGTTATTTGATAATAATATTTATTATACATAATATGATATAGTACAATAGTATGTTATAATAAATAATAATATAATAATCATATAATACCGTACATTAGGAAGGAAGTTAGTGAACTCTTAAGAAGTAGGAGATATGATCGAGTCTTTTATTAAATTAATGGAGTCATAAAATATGTCTAAGCCTTTACACGATTTATCAAAAACGCGACACATTCTGGTAAGAGGTCTATTCGACCCGATGTTGTTATTGCAAGCGACAACCGAAAATGTTTGAGAGCTCCTCGTTAGTCGCGGTGGCACACGAAATTGAACTCTTTCTAGACTAGCTGGGCTGTCTAGTCGATTGTGCAAAAGCTTATGGAGACACGTTACATCAGTTATAGTCCTACGTGTTTTTAAGTCTATTAGGTTGAAGTGAGAAAGCCTCTCTACATCACCTTTCAGAGTATTTCTTAGGCCACATTTGTTCGACAGCATACGTGTGAATTTCTTTTGGACTCGTTCAATTCTACCGCTGTGAACATTGTAAAGCGGATTCCAGATCACTGATCCATACTCCAGAACCGATCTAATTAATGATGAATAGACGGATATTAGAGATTTTGGATGTCGAAATGGCTTCATTGTCCTGAAGACAAAACCAAGAAGTTTACTTGCTTTTTCGACAATCCCATTGAAGTGGTGATGAAATGAATACTTTTCATCGAAGATAACTCCAAGGTCTCTGATGTGCTCGACTCTATTAAGAGTAATGCTATTGATAGAGTAGTTGTGTTTTAAAATATTTCGGTTCCGGCTAAATGATATGAAATGGCATTTCTCGACATTGAGCTGCATATCATTGCGCGTGCACCACACGCTCAATGTATTCAGGTCATTTTGAATTTTGTCGCTGTCTGAAGGACAGGAGATTCGACTAAAAATTTTGAGGTCATCCGCATAAAACAAATGTGGGCACTCTAATTCATCGCAAAGGTCATTTACATAAATGAGAAAAAGCAATGGTCCCAAATTTGAACCTTGCGGTACACCAGAAGTTATTGCAACCGGTGAAAACTTAAAACCATTTACAGTAACGAGTTGGGATCGATTAGACATGTATGATTCCAGCCATCTTAGTAAATTACCATTTATTCCGAAAGTCTCAAGTTTTGCTATTAGTCTTTTGTGATTTACTTTGTCGAACGCTTTACTGAAATCTGTATACACAGCATCAACTCGTGTACGACTGTCGAGTGATGAGCATATATAGTCGCTGTATTCCAAGAGGTTTGAAATCACGGACCTATTGGTCATGAAGCCATGCTGGGTCTAACTGAGAGACAGTTTCGTGTGTTTATAGAGATGATCGGGTACGAGGGATTCAAATATTTTGGAGAAACTTGACAATATGCTTATCGGTCTATGGTTCTTTACTTGACCAGAATCGCCGCCTGTATGAATAGGCACGATGTTGGCAGTTTTCCATTTATCTGGAAATATTCCCTCTTTTAGAGATTTACAAAATATCATAAACAATGGAAAAGCTAGCTCATTGGCAAGGTTACGTATGAATATAGGCGGTATCATATCTGGTCCTGCGCCTTTGTTAATGTTAATTTTTTCCAAACGTGACTTTACATCATCCAAGCTGACTGTTATCGTCGGTACTGTATTTCCATGGTCACGTGGTATAGAATTAACAGTAGATGAGCTTGTGTTTCCAGGATTGAAAACAGAGCTGAAGTAGGACGAGAAGGATTCACATATATCCTCACCCAAAGTTGCAGTTTGGTTTCCATTATGTATTATTTTAGGGATTGAACTAGAATCCTTTTTGGATTTTACACATGTCCAAAAGTGTTTAATGTGATCGCTAATATGTTCATCTATACTAGAGATATAAGCATTGTGACACTGTTTTAACATTTTTTTGGATCTCGCCCTAAGAATTGAAAACGACTCATAGTCCCTTTGATTGCTGTATTTTTTATATTTACGACGAAATTTTTCCTTTTCTTTAAAACATTTTATTAAAGCGCTGCTGAACCATATGGGGTATTTGCTGTTTCTTTTATTTTTTATTGGTACATTTGAGTTAATGACTGACCAGAGGATTTTGTAGAACACCTCCAGAGAGGAGTTGCAGTCAAGGCTAGTGAAAGTTGCAATCCAATCGACAGATGCTAGGTGATTACTGCAGTTTATAAAGTCCGATCTCGGAAAATCATAATAGACTCTGTCTTCATTCTGTCTAAGATTAAGGAGGATGGTGAGAGTCTATTTTAATAAGTGGTTCAGAACGGTTAACCATTAGGTTTGGTTTATCTGACCAAGTATTCGGCCATTTGTGTTTTGTATGCCGTTAAATTGCTGGAGATTGCATAATGCCACATGATCCAGTAGAGTTTCAGCATAGCTGCCAGAGAAGTTTGATGGGATAACAGTGCACGTTTCATCTGTTGTCCAAGTAATTGATGAAGCGTTAAAATCACCTAATATTAGACATTGACTACAAGGGTCACATTCTAGGCAAACTTTCTGGCAGCCTGATAAATAATCTTCAAAGGTGTTATTATTGACTTTCGGGGGGAGATACACTGCACAAAGGTTGACTGTCTGATGCTTAGTAACCTTAATTTTTAACCAAAGGTCCTCGGCTCCAGTTTCCCATTCTTGCATACGACGAGCTTCAAATCTTTTGATATCGCTACCAAGGTCCCACCTCAGGCTTTGTAGATGGATGCCGTTGTTTCTCGATCTCTTCTAAATACTTCATACCTAGCATCGAATAATTCGCTACTTAAAACACTAGAGTTTAGAAAGGTCTCAGTTAAATATATCAGGTCGTAACTGTTATTTAATACTTCAAGGGCCAGTTCATTGGTCTTACTCTTTAAGCCTCGTACATTTTGATAGAAAATAATAAATTTTGCCATGTAATGTATATTTCGTTAATAATATAAGTTAGTATATATTTATACGTATACGTGTGTAATAAAGGGATATTAAGGTATTATAATGTTAACAATATTTATTATTATAGTAGTATGTATATATATATATTATGAATATAATATAATAATATGAAATATGAAAATTTATAATATAATAATAATTTATAATATAATTGAGATATTAAAGTGAAGTATTTCTAAATCTAAGGAAGTGATTTCAGTAAATCAAAGTCTTTGATGATAATGACAGGCGATGTGTCGTTCTTTCTAATGAATATTTTCCCATCTCTGATCCACACATACATTATTGGTTTTTGCAAAATGCCTTGTAGCTGCGTGAAGTTTCTTCATGTCCGGAGTTAAGTTTTCGCAAACGTAAACAGTTTTTTCATCGCCGGTAACTCCCAGATGCTTGCTATTCAGTTTTTTTTTAGTGTGTCCTTTGTTGTACTTTCTGGTTGCGGCAATTATTTCGTCCCTTATGCGCGGACTAGAGAAGGTGACTACGATGTTCCTAGGTCGAGTGGAATCGGTGTTCATCCGTGAGACACGATGACAAGCAATAATATGTTCTTTATTCAAAGGTGCTGATATTTGCGAGCAGAGGTTTGTAATTACAGAGATACTATTTTCATTCCTGTTTTCTGGAACCGCTAGAAGCTCTATATTACAATTGCGGCTGCGTTGATCCATCAAGTCCACTCTATGCTTCATTTCCGAAGTGATGCGACGCAGATCTTCATTTTCCGATTGCAGTGCAGATATTTTCGCAGCATCGTTATCTCGCTCGTGTTTTAGTTGTTCCGTTGACAATTTCAGGCTTTCAATCGTCCCCAGTGATGATGAGATTTCGCTCCGGATTGTCTGCAGCTCATTAGTGATGGTTTCATTGATTCGAAGATATAGGCCTTCAGTAATTTCCGCTTTAAATTTATCTAGCTTATGGTCGATGTACGCGACGAATCGGTCGAAGTCGAAGTTGACTATGCTGGCTGTGGAGATGCTGTTCTCGAAGATGACGCGTTACTGGTCTTAATAGTTCTCATTGATAGTGCCGACGGAAGGTTTTGAGTTTTACCCTTGCAGATTTCACAAAGAATAGATTTCAATTCTTCATTTTTCATTGATTTAAATGTTTTCTCATTAATATTGAGACAAACGTAGTGATACGCTTTCTTGCATTCAGCACAAATCACCTCATCTTTAAGATTGAAAAGCTCTGCGCAATCACGGCACTTCATCCTGGAAAAATCTAGTAACTGTTACTTGCTCTGTTCCGCAGGCGAAGCTAATTCAAATCGGTGTGTACAAATACTGTATGATATTACTGTTTGTAATTAATTGAACGACACATTACCCTTTATTTGATTACTAGAGTTTCATGTCACATTCCAACGTCCTTGATAATTATAAAGCTAGGACACAAACCATAATAAATTAGCGGTAATAATAAATTGTTATTGTTTCGAAGCAAGGACTCAAACCTGTGCTACTTGTTCTGATCACTGATGATGGCGGTAATAATTTAGTATTTTGCTTCGTAGGAAGAACGTAAACCTGCGCTTCCGTATTTTTAGTTTTATTCTACGCCGATAGATGTCAGCATCGATTTTATGCCGTAAAATTGGCGTAAAAAACATTTTTTCTAGATGCAGTATCGAACCCGGGTACTCGGTACAATTTTCAGGTATTAACGCCACTCTACCACCACCCCACAGTATGTCTTTTGTTGTAAACTGTACATCAACGACTCGGATTTATATGATCGGTCAGCTGGTTATTTTTGCCACTTGTCATTCACCAAGACTAGTCATTAGAATGGTAAATTTTGTACGTACAATATATAATCCAATAATTTCACTTATCACAACAAATTCACCGTTTCGTAAACTATGGTTTAGTGCGAAAATTAGGTAAGAACATTCACTTTAAACGTATTAATTTTACGATAATAGAAGAGAAACTCAATAACGTCGTTCACGTATGACCGCATATAATATAAATTGTCTTCTTGTGAGTGTCTTATTTGTGAGTGTCTTATCTCTTTAACCATTTATGCAGTAAAAGTGAAATTATATGCAGAAAACGGGAAAAGTTTTTTGTTTTAAACACTTGAGACGATAAATTTACTTATTTTGATAATAATTCATAATTGTTGATAATATGACCAATAAACATGACCTAACGATTTAAATTATTTTTTTAATATAAAATACTACTGTTTGTTACTTAAATATAAAAGTTAGACATATGCTGTCGCTGACTTTTTTGTAGGCATTATCAAGCTCTACAACTTTTCCCTAGAACATAATCATATATCTCTCATCGTTAAGGCAGGGTTCGTTAGAAACGTTTTCGTTCGACCGTTTTTTCCGACTTACTTTGGATATCCGACTAACACGAAAAAGTCTTTTAATTTTTCAGATTAATATATAGCCTATGACACTCACAAATAACGGGGCTTTCTATTGGTAAAAGAATTTTCAAAATCGGTTCAGTAGATCCAGAGATTACTTCCTACATCCTCACAAACTTTACCTCTTTATAATATTAGTATAGATAATAAGTATTATATAATAATAATATGGAATGGCGATTTATGAAGTATGTCAGTTATCTGGTTGCAACTACGCTACAATGCGACAAGATTGTAACTAAGTTTCGATTCAGGAAACTTTTCAATTCTCCAGGCGCTTAGATCGCCGCGAGTGTCTCGACGCTTTTTCCGAGTTGAATTCGAGTCGAGCAGACATTTTCTGTCTACAGTTTCAATATTCGGGTGCCGCGGGCGCCGTCAAGTGGCTTTCCGTTCGATTCAATTGTCGCCTCCACACGCGGCATACAAATCGGTCCGCCCGCCCCCCTTTCGCCGGCGCCCTCGACGGCCGCCCGCGCCGATCCGACTCGTCGCGTCGTCGCTTTCGAAATCGCTCTCACTTCAATTACCGACTTTTTTCCCTTCATAATTACGGCGCCCTTCAATTAAGCGGCTCTCCGAGCGTCGAGTGCGTCCGGACGCTCACTCTCCAGTTGTATTTATGTATTGTCACGTGGTTTGTTTCCGTTTTTAATGACTGGGCACCGCGGGGGAAAAGTGAGAAAGAGTCACGAGTGTTTATTGCAAATTATAGCCCGATTTCTGGTCGTAAATCATGATAAATATATATTGGATAGACTGGGAGCTAATGGGCCCTTGCTGAGTTGGCTACGAAGACCCATTCTGTTCAGGGTTGGTCACACTCACGGCTCAACATCCACCCGGCGGCCTCCCGGGTAGGACTCTGGCCTTAGGGCTAGTTTCCCCTAGGAATTAACCTTCTAGCGCTCCTGGACGGTCTGCGCACCGTGCGGCGTAAGCCGATCGACTGTGCACTCTGACAACAGTCGGGGGAGTCTGGAAGCAGTACTGTTTCCTATAGAGCGGGGGTGGTTGCGGACCTTACGGTGACTGCTCTTGAAACGATCATCGGCTATCCGATCCTGGGTGAGCAGCCGGGCAAAGGACGCTTTGGTCTGCGATAGATTCGGTAAACACCGTTTCACCGCTTCGTAAGGGAGAGGACCTTGCAAGCGACCTCGAACTCGGAACCAATCGAGAGACTGGATTAATTTGGTCACAATTGGAAGTAAGGGCGTGAGTGTAAGCCCGCCGGGTAACACTCCCAGCTATCTCGCGGTTAAGGCGTTGGCCTCTTACGGGCTTGTGGCGTAGCTATATAGATGGTGGACTGTTTTGTCCTCAAGTCTTCTGCGCTCACTCCAGGAGGATAGAACGACTAATCGTTAAAACTTCCTGAGGTGACGGGCTCGCCCGCTGTAGTCGACAACCCTAGTTGTTCCTTCTGTCTACTGTGTCCAAGTGCTTCTTTATAAAGTTATTATTATAATAATAAATCATAATTATTATATTTACCGTATTATTTAAATTATATATCACATATTAAATATGATTTTCGCGCACCGACCCCGGTTTATCCTGCAAACCGGACATTTAGGCTGAGGAAATTCCTTTGATGCCGGGTTAATCCATTACAAATCACCTAATATAAATAAAAAAAAAAAATGATAAAATAAAAAAAAAAGTTGCTCAACAATTTTTAATTCCCTGTTTTTTTTGCATGGGTTCTCTACAGGTAGACAGTGATAAAACACTCAGTGACAAAAACTTTACAAACCATAGTTTTGTATGGCAGCCATTTTAAAATGGCAGTTGGGCAAATTTTAATGACAAAACGTGGTTTGCGGAAAGTTTAATTGCCAAGCTATTTACAAAATATCGAAATAATATGAAAACTACTGTATTTAGCATAAAGTCAACTGTAGGGATACATTTTTAAAAATTCTTAGATCATGCATGAAATCAGTCAAACTCTTTCTGTAAAAACTCGGTTTTTTTAAAATAAATCGTTACTTTTTAAGACTCTATTTTAATCACGGCAACGATACTCACGGATAATATGTTATTCCTGTATTAAATACTTACAGAAATCTGCAGTAAAAGTTTTAGTCTTGAGAATATACTCCTTTTTTAGAGCTTTTAAAAAATGGCTGAAAGCCGTTTAACGTCAATCTAAAAAGGGACATGCCTGGGTGATCTGAATCTTTATCTCCACAAAGCGCGCGTATACCACTGTGATTGGGTTAGTTGTAAGACATTGCCATGTGGCAATAAGCTCGCCTGTTTGTATCAGGCCGTGGCGGCGGTGGCGGCTAAAAGCTATATGAAGCATAATTTTGTGGCCTGGTTGTGAGAACACGAAAAACGATTTTAATACAATTATGCCGGATTTTAAAAACCCGGTCCTTAAGCTATCATTTCGCAAAACTGGTAAATATATTCCATATTAATTTTAAATTATCTTTATTCTGTTACTGTTTTCCAAAAAATAAAAACGAGCGAGATTTGTCTTCAGTTTTTGAAAAACCTAGAGATGATTCTCAATATTAAAAAATACTATTTACACCAGCGTATGGTCTATTTGCATAGTATCAAGACAGTTTTTGGAACTTCCATACAAAAAATATAAGAAAAAAAATGTTTGAAATTACGTAATTTCCAGAAATGTTATGGCCAAACATTATTTTTTTCTTATTTATTTAAGATACTTTTGAGTGATATAAAAAATAACGCAGTGATCTTAAGGTATTTTGTTATTGTAATCTAATTTTTAATTTATAAAAAACTGTTCATTTGATAATTTATTATATCATAATTTAAAACCCAAATCGACTATATTAGACGATGCGCGAAGCCGAAATCGTCATTCGTAATTGGCCACTGCCAACGGTGGGACGTATTCCCTTGTCGCCGCGGTATACCTATATATCTTTATGTATATATCGAAAGCGGGTGGGCGCGTGGCATTGCAAAAATACCTAAATTTTTAGTCGCGTCAACTCGAAAGGGAGTATGAAGTGCAAACAAAAAGTATATTATTATTATTATTATTATTTTAATTGGATTGACCCTGCCGTGTTCGCGGTGAGATCTGGCAACCTTTTCTAGGTATTGACATTGATTATATATAGTATTAAATTGCTCAACGTCATAGAACGTTTTGGCAACCCTTCCTGTATTAATATTCATATTATTATATTCATATTCATTTTATTAGTACCTATACTGGTATACAAGTCAGATACAGATTGGCAAACATCCATACATTTTAGCAAACAAACATTTTTTTATCGTAAAGAAAAAATAACAATAAACAAAAAAAAGACAAAAAAATACAAGAATAATGTAAAAAGAGGAAATACAAGACAAAATGCAAAGAAATCAATAAACACTTTAGCCACCAAAGCATTTTTGACTTCACTGGAGTAATATTCCTCCAGTGAGTAAAACGCCTTATCTGTGAGGTACCTCTTAAGGCGTCTCTTAAACTCGTCAAGAGATTGCGCCTGCCTAATGTGCTCGCTGAGTTTGTTGTAAACCGCTGGGCCGGCGATATAGGCTAGCCTCTCCGACTTGGATAATGCATGACTTACCGAACGTAGCATGCTACGGGATCTTGTTGGATAGTTGTGATGCACACCATTCACTTTGAAATCGGCTAGATTTCTGCGAACGAACAGCGCTACTTCCATTATATAAATGGACGGCAGCGTCACGATGCAGAGATCTCGAAACAAAGGCCTAGCTGGCGTATCAAGCGCCACACGCGCTATTGTGCGGACTGTATATTATGTCATTTTTATTATTTTACTGATTCTGCAAAATAATTCGACCATACACAAAAATAAAGAATTGAAAAAGTAACACATTTTCTCAACATATTTTCACCGCCTTGGCTTCGGATAGGAACGTTTTAAACGATACATCAGATAAGCAGAGCTATGACCCGTTCCACCGTCGCGTCGTGGTATTTCCACTCGTTCCATTGAAAATACGTAACTTTTGCTTATCTGCCCCGTTTGTAGCTTCGGCGAGAGACGCTACGCGCGGGAATGCGCGATTTCAATCGTTCTTGGCTGCTGCAGATTGTGCAATCGATGCAATGTAAATTGCGACTGATAAAATAGTCAAATAGATACATCAGCGAGATGATTTGCTCATAAATACTAATATATTGCAGACCAGACTAAGAAAAATATTGGATTTCTTCTTATATTACCATTTTGTTATTATGGTTTTATACAGAACTAGCTGACCCGTGCCCACTTCGTTGGGCGGTAAAACTTTTTACTTGTGATGAAATTATGAGTGTGGTTCGGTTAGTACTGAGCGCTATGATTTATTTCCTGACTGCCAAAAGAAGGGTTATATTTTTACTGCATATGTATGTATGTATTTGCATGCCAATTTGACTATATTACCGTTATAAATAGGATATAAACGAATTTACCGCGTGAAATGTGTGCTACAAATTTTACGCGGTAAATTCGTTTATATCCTATTTATAATGTCAAACAACAGCGATAGTCTTCGATTTTATATTACCGTTATTTGTGAGTGCCTTCTTGTGAGTGTCTTATTTGTGAGTGTCTTATCGCTTTAACCATTTATGCAGTAAAGGGGAAATTATATGTAGTAAAAGGGAAAAGTCTTCTGTTTTAAACACTTGATACGATACATTTACTTATTTTGATAATAATTCACAGTTGTTGATAATATGACCAATAAACATGACCTAACGATTCGAATTATTTTTTTAATATAAAATACTACTTTTTGTGACTTAAATATAAAAGTTAGACATTATTATTATTTTATTTATTTAGGTACGTACATAGGATTAGGTATACAGTTCATTCATAGGTCATGTAATCTTATAATAATTATATAAATTATTTAATAATTAATATAGGGAGGTTTAACACATCTTACATGACCTTTACTGCCAATAGCACATCTAACTAGGCGATAATTTGGCCCGTCTCTAGATGTGCATATTTTTATGCAATTTTAAGAAATGAAGTTTTTTTTTTAAATAAATTATTTGGACCCACCACCTGTATATACACATAAATATACCAATTTTATAAAAAATATAGCTATGTAATAAATATATACACTTATAGTTGTAATTTAATAAAATTTAATTAAGAAAAATAGATAAGTGATACTAAATAAATTGTCGTGCGTTGCAAAGAAGTTGATCAGATTTTACATATCCCTTGTTAAGTAGCCATCTATTAAGGTTTCCTTTAAATATTTTTATGTTAGGATAATTTTTCATGTCTTCACTAAGGGAATTATATAATTTTGGGGCTATGTAGAATATATGTCTCTGGGCAAATGTTGTCCTGACTGACGGAAAGTTATAATTGATACTCGCGGACATTCTTGTGTTCAGATTGTTTTGAGTTCGGGCGTGGTCATCTCTAGATTTGTAGAATGTAAGAAGCGCTTGCTTAATGAATAACTGTTTAGCTGATAGCACATGGGATTGGGAAAATAACAAGGCTGTCGCTGAATTTTTTGTAGGCATAATCAAGCTCTGCAACTTTTCTCTAGAACTTAATCATATATCTCTTATCGTTAAGGCAGCGTTAGTTAGAAACGTTTTCGTTCGACCGTTTTTTCTCCGACTTACTTTGCAAATCCGACTACCACGAAGAAGTCTTTTAATTTTTCGGGATCGGTGCGCGAAAATTATATTAATATATAGCATATGACACTCACAAATATCGTGGCTTTCTATTGGTAAAAGAACTTTCAAAATCGGTTCAGTAGATCCACAGATTATTTCCTACAACCTCACAAACTTTACCTCTGTATAATATTAGTATAGATAACGATGTCTCAATCGTAATTTTATTGAATTACAAGGAATTTTGTTACAACTCTATTACTCGATTATATGTATCAACATTTTCCTTACGGTTACTACGGAAATAACAGTATAATATACTTTTAACGTGATTCATGTGTCCGACTATAACCGTACGTATACTCATACGTACTACTACATGCTGAAATGTTAGAAGCGAATCTCAAGGTCGCGACGTAATAAAATAACATTATGTTTTACAATACGAAACGGTAACTACCGTCACGCCAACACCGGTAGGCGTCGTGTTAATTCATACGTATGGACCACAGTCCGTGTTAGATATGTAATCCTTGTTGAAACCTGAGTATTTCCGTGTATTTCATTGTTATATTTTTCTCATCCCACCAATGAACTTTATATGGAAGCTCAAGCCTTGATTGTAGGCACCTTTTATAAAAACTTCTCTCTTAAAGCTGTATTTGGACAATAATTCAAGTTCCAGAGTATTTTAGAATGACAAGACAAGTCAAGACGAGGAAAGTTTTAGAAAATAATTTAGTAATGCCCAGGTTGAAACATCATTTGGACAAAGACGTATGTATCAAAATGTGTGCGCGTTCTCAATACTTTCTCTCATGGCCGGTTGGTGGGGCCAGGGAAGGTAAAGTAAGTTGGTGGCGTCACATCGGGAGTAAGATGAGAGAAGAGAAAAGTAACAGATGCCCGGCAGCACTTGCAAAACACTAGAGTCTGAATAATAAGGTGGATGGAGAGATAAAAGTGACCTTCTCTTCCCTTTCCTTTCTTCACCGCCACTGGTGTGGGCGAGGGGGACAACTATATACACAATTACATTACGGCAGTCGGCCGTATCTCTTATCTCGCTCCCGCAATCGTTCTCTCTGCTAATTGCTTTCTGGTGGCGCGGGCCGCCGCTCGACGCTCGCTCCCTTATATCCGAGCGATACCATCGGACTCTCCGCTTAGTTGGCTCGCCGTCGAGCCGAATTTACACGGTCAATACTTCACGCCGTAAAGCTTTTGCCACGAACTAACCGAGTAAGAAATGCTCCGTCACCGAGTCAAGCCAAGTCTTTGGACGATTGGGGGATGACAGCGTTTATGGGCAAGGTGTAAATGTTGCATACATGGACGGAAAATCGTAGCATTGAGGAGGTATCGACTACAACGGACGAACCCGCCACCCCAGGCTGGTATAACAATATAGGTAGCGAATGGTTTCGTGCAGCTTGGACCATAAGATCTATTTTGTTCTCAGATCAGCTTAACTCACGATTCAGCTCCTATTTAGAAGCCTCCAAGTGCGGAAGGCTACCCCGGGTAAGACTCTCGAGTCTCTGGCCTCACGGCTGGTGAACCGGTTTCGCCTGGTGAGATTGCGTGCCGGCGCTATTGGGACGGTTTGCGCAACGTTCGGCGATGCCAATCGGTTATGCATTCTGAATAATTGCTGAATGAGTCTGGAGACTAAAAATATACTGTCTCCTAAGCAGCGGGGGCGGATGTTGACCTGTCGTCATACCACTCTTGAAATGACCATTAGGCTACCTGATCCTGAACGAGAGCCGGGCAAAAGATGCCTTTGGTCCGCGATAGATTCAAATCGAATCACTGTTGAACATACGGCAGGTAGAGCTCGCGCAAGTGACTTCGAACCCGTGACCAGTCGGGAGGTTGGATGGAGGTATCCTGATAGTTAATTCTAAACAGAGATATCCTTCTAAAACTGGTAGTCAGGGGGCAAGGCTGCCTGCTGTTTACCTTTCCCGGTGCCTCGCCGTAAGTCGTTGGCCTCTGACGGGCAATGTTGGCCTCTCTCAATGGCCTCTGAGGAGTAATGTCTAGCTCTAATCGAGGAGTACCGAAATTATACAGTGCTGTGGGATCCGAAGGATGAGAAATTTAAAAATAAATTCTGGCGACGACGTGTTCGCTCAACGTTCGAATGAAAACTCCGAAAACTGCGGAGTTGATGCGCGCACCGTCTCAATTTTAGCAAGTGCAGATGCGCGGAGCAGAGTTGATGCGCGAACCTAATGGAGAGGAGAATGGGAAGGGATAGGGAATTTATGTGAAAGATTTCAAAGGATCTCTACTTTCATGTATATATATAGATTATATATATAAATGTATATATGTATATATGTGTATGTATATGTGTAGATGTATATGTATATATGTGTGTGTGTATATATGATTATTTAATATTATTATGTATATTATGTTCTAAATAAGCTAAGTATATGTAATATTTGTATAAATATAGAGCTACCACATAAAGCAATGCTACATTATGTTACACTTACCAACAAAAAAAAGGGAAAAAAGAATACATAAAAGTCTACATAAAAGTCTACCTTAGTACGGTTATCACTCCAGCAAGGTAGATTTTAATCGTATTAATCTATTATTATATATGTGTGTGAAATATTAATAAATAAAATAAATAAATAAATCTCTGAGTCTGTTTTTAAAAATGTTATACTTGGCGCGGTTCTCACAGTTTTCGTCAAACCATTCCAGATTCGAGCTCTATGCAAGGTGAAAGGAAGCGAAAGGAGGTCAGTTCTGTGACCCCATGGTCACAGAACTGAATATAACCTGCTATATAATCCATGATAAAGAGTAGCAGGTTATATTTTGATCTCAGAGGGCGTCCATCAGTCGGTAGTGCAGTAAATCTGCCGGTGAGTTAATTGGGAGCGACGTCCTCTAAGATCTTGAAAAGCAGACAAAGACATTATATTAAGGCGGCATATGAAGCAATAGTAACGATTCACTGCGCAAATATACTCATACTTTCACATCCGTTCGCTGTGTTTGCTTTGGTGTCGCCCGTGCGTCCCGTAGGTCCCGTAGGTCGCGAAATAATTCCCCGGAAATCCGGAGAGTACATTAGGAAAATATAAGGCGCTACCCTCCCATTTATTCGTCGACTTAACTGCACGAACATAAATTACGACGTACTTAAACACAGAGATTCCGCCCGATACCTCTGAAGCCACACGCCCGGGACAAAGGAAAAGTGCTACCGAATGGCCACATAATAACGATACCAAACAATTGCATCGCGGTCTCAGTATACGGTTGAGTTTTGGTTGTGTGGCTTTAGTGACAAATGTCCTTAATGATGTTGACGAAACGTACGCTTAAGAACAATATTGTCGATTTATATGCGAGACCTTTTACGCGCCAAAAAATCGACTTTGCGTTTTTTATTGTTATTGGTGTAAAATTACGCTCTGGATCGTCCTGTCCATGTCCCGAGGGCTCAAATTGCTTAGTTTACTTGCGATTCTCATTGCAGTGGCATTTCGTAGGCATGACTATTTATTTTTTATTTTATTTTTATTTTTCGGAAAACTTACAGCGTTTTATAATTAATGCTAACACATATTATACGAATCTAAGGCCAATTAAAAGTTTTCACAATTAAACTAATTTTTTTGTTACAGCGCAAGGAGCTATGAAAAAATGCAGGTTAGTAAGGGGAATGGGATAGGGAAGCCACATTATGAGTTATGCAGATGTATTTAAGATATAGTTGATGATTTAAGTTGATGATTATATCCGGTGATAACTCCTATGTACTTGGTAGTGATTCCCCGGAAACAACTCGACTTTTGACGGTTTTAAACGTTAGTACATTAGATTATTTTTTTTAAATTTTGTCAGCGTAGCTAAGGACATCACGTGGTAGCTGATTACGACTTGAATACAAGTTGAACAGCTTGCATTTCAAGTCGAAGATCCCCAGATTTCTGCATTAATTCCGTCAACTTAATTGAGACATATCTTTCGCATATACGACAGCGTCATCCAAACTCAGCCAATCTTTTAAATAATTTTATAATAACATCCAAATTGCAGGAAGCGAGGATGAAATTTCAGTGACATTAAAGTGGAGATAACCGCGAGCGGTCGGGGCTAAATTATTATCAGGGTAAAAGCGCTAAGACAAATTCACCTGGCCGAGCCGCAGATGGGAATCGCGCGCGGGCGGTGGCTGTTTATTCTCTGCGCAGACGTTAATTGCAACATAATAATAATTTAATAATTAAAGAAAGAGAGGGCGGCCCGACCTCGCTCGGTACTTACCCTTAAGGGGCGGGGCGGGCGGCTACCTTATCCGTCGCCTCGCGAGCGCGGCGAAAAATATTGCGGGCAGACGGAGGTATTCGTTGTTGAATAAGTTAGGAGGGTAAGGGAATGGTTCGCGTAATACGTAAACAAAATCGAATCAAACCAAAGTTTATTTCATCAAAAAGGGTACGCTAGTTTAGTTAGAACGTTGCTGACCTAGATCAATGCCGCAAGCAAAATTTACTCTCTTCCTAATACAACATTGAACGAAACAATGAGGACTCGCCGAGATCTGGACGACCAGCTGAGTTAGCAAATAGAAAACAAAGCCAAAAAGATACACTAATAATAATAACAACAATACTTTATTTTCAGAGAATGAAGTAAAAGAGAAGCAGAAAGGAAAAACTGTCAGGGTTGAGAGCCAGTTGTTGTAGAACGAAATTACTGATTATGGTAGAGAATCGTTACTTAAACATGAAAGTCATCCACGCATCACGAATGTAGCCCCATGCCGGCAGATGGTTATTTTTAGAAGCATGCTTGGTCAAATTGCAATAATTCGAGCATGTTACAACCTTCTTTTCTGACTCGAAAGCAACAACTGGTGCCAACTGCGGGATTTTATAATACTTTAAGGCAAAACCTGTTGCAGCCTATCACTACAAAAATAGGAAGAATAAAACAAAGCAAGAGCGGTTTTATTATCCATCGTAATGCATCGTACACTCACACACAAACACACACACACACACACACACACACAGACACACACACACACGCGCAGGAAGGAAGGACGGCCGCAACACGTAGTGAAAGTCGCTCCGGGGCACTTCCGATATCCAGGGTCAGCAATAGATTCAAACTGAATCACCGCTGAACATACGGCAGTTGGGAGGACGGAGGTATCCTGATGGTTAAATCCAGACGGATATATCCTACCAAAACTGGTAGTCAGGGTGCGAGGTGGCCAACTGTTTTAGGTTCCTTCCCATTGATTCGCCTTAAGGCGTTAGCTTAGGCTTTGCTGGACGGTAGGTTTGTACTCATCCTTAAGTCTTCTACGTTCACCTCACAGGAGACAGAATGATCATTATCGTTAAAACTTCCTGAGGTGACGGGTTCACCCGTTGTAGTCGACACCTCCAACTGTACAACTATCTCTCACTGGCTCGTCGGTGGAGCTAGACAGTGGACTGTCTTTGTACGTTAAGTCATGGGAATCAGAAGGTTGCGTGTTCAGATCACGTCGGGGTCACGAAATTGTGGAAGTCCAAGTCATCAGATTGTGGAGTACTGCCAGGATCGATGAAGAACGTCTGTATCCGATTATCCCGAAACTACCACATCAAATATATACTGTTTTAGAGTCGCGACGGCCGCTAGGGCGGAGGAGAATGAAACTCGGAGTATGTAGTTAGTTGTGTTTATTGAGCGGTTGCTCGTTTCATACTGGTTGAAGCTTGATCAATCCGCGCGGGCGCTAGCCGCGCTGCGTTATATAAAGCTGTGCTTACACTGCACGGTTACTAATACATTTCCGCTACAGGAAATAGAATGACCTGATGTCGTTAAAACTTCCTGGGTTATAAAATCGAAGACTTTCGCGGTTGTTTGACATTATAAATAGGATAGAAAACGAATTTACCGCGTGAAATTTGTAGCACCCGACGTTTCGGTGACGTTGCAGCCGCCGTTGTCTAGAGTAGACTGAAGAGCTGTCAATCCGTTGTTTTGCGGGTAGGCCGCATACCGCTGCCGCCGCTGCGTAGGTTATAACGGCGGTGGGGGGCCGCGCTCGGAGCGCGGGAATTTTGAAAATCCCTCTTGCACACAACACTCACTGTATTCTGTTTTACGTCTTTGGGTTCGGCGTTCGGCGGCGGGAACATTTTAAGAAGAAGGTTCCACGTAGAAGAGAGTTTGTAGCCGTCGTCTCTATTGAAGTTCGGAGTTCTTCTTATTTCAATGGCTTCCCGGATCATGCGAGGAAAGTAGAATTGTTCCTTGGATAGAACAATGAGATTTTGAAACTGTATCCAGTGGTTACTTCCGCTATCCAATATATTTTCGCAGATCGCCGATTTTTCTCGCTGAACGTTTTTAACAGCTTTGATGTGTTCTGTCAGTCGCGTGGCTATGGGCCGTGGTGCTACAAATTTCACGCGGTAAATTCGTTTTCTATCCTATTTATAATTCCTGGGATGACGAGTTCGCCCGTTGTGTTGACACCTCCAGATGTGCATCTATCTATTCATTCCGAATATTCATAGTTAAGTCGATTACAATTTATAGCGGTTTAAATTTCTGGAACACGAACAAAAGGAGCCACGAAAGAGCCACAATGGCCACCCAGGAACAGATAGTGAAAATTACAGAAAAAAATGATTTCTGTAAGTATTGAGACGCTCGCAATCAACTGGTTCAACAGCAGTGCTCCAGGCAATTGAAGCAAGCCAGTCTGCCGCAGAAACCGCTCCAACCGCTCCACTCTCGTTATTTACGCGTCACATAGAATTGCGGCTAGAGAGCGAGCGAGAAAGTAGTGTGATAGTGTGACCAGCGAGAGCAGGACGGCGATGGCTAAAATTAAGAGCCCCCGCCGGTCCCCTTGCCCCTCGGCTATCATATCACCCCCTTCGGAGCGAGCGCGCCGGCGAGGATGACATCCGGAAAAAGCGCCGGGAAAATAGACCAGATTATTTTAAGCGAAAACGTCTGACCGTCAAGTTTCGTCGCCTTTATTGGCGTTCGTACGTCGACTTCGGGAATAGACCAAACGGAAATATCCCCGTTTTAATGTGGCGAATAGCGAAATATCTAGAAATGCATAAAACGGTTATAGTTCTAGTCTGGCCAATGCCTAATTATAGAGATAGTTTAAAAAGGCTTCAAAACGCTAAAAAGTTAATTTATCGAAGTTATGGTTTTTTCTGATCATCATCATCACCAATAGCAGGTAGATGCCCACTGTTGGACATAGGCCTCCCCCATAGAATAATCTTGAGCCGCCTCTATCCACCTACTTACTGCAACCGTGGCAATGTCATCGGTCCATCTCGTGGGGGATCATCATACACTGCGTCTGCCGGTTCGTGGCCACCATTCGAGAACCTTTTTTACCAAAGGCTGCTGGGCCTGTGAGCTATATTTATTTATTTTTATTTATTTTATAAAATTATCCATTAAAAAATAATGATTTCGGCAAAAACAAAGGTATAAATAAAAACTTTTTTACAAGTTTTTTTGCGATAAGATTACATTTTTGTGGATTTTATCACCCCACTAGATTGCACATTGTTCTAAGGTGATACTATTTAATACATAGTGATTTCACTTTCTTCTTTTTTTTTTATTCATTGCGATCGAACATTCATTCTTAAAAATTATGGTCTGCCCATTGCTATTTCCAGTTGCTAATTTTACTTTCTATGTCAGTGACCTTCGTTCGTCTGTGGATTTCCTTGTTTCGGATTCTATCACGCAGTGAAACTCCAAGCATAGTTCTCTCCATGGCTGGTTGCGCGACTTTGTTTGTTTGTTTGTTTCTACACTTTATTGTGAAATTTCACAATGGGCGGGTTTATTGCCATGCGACAATCTCTTACAGTCAACTCTACTATGAAGTGTTTATATGTATTTGTGCCTTTAACATGTGAGTTTGTGTCTTTTTATTGCTTGTTATTCACAACAATGTAAATTTCTAGTCGGATCGAACTATTTTCATTTAGTAACCTAAATTATTAGCTGTAAACTAAAACTAATGCAACAAAATATCACTCAATTGTTTCCTAAAAGTAATTAATGACACTGAGAATATATCTATGTCGTTCAAAACTTCCTTATAACACATGCAAGAGCTTCTGAAGAAGGTATTTTTTGCGTAGTTTGAATGAAAAGAGGGAATATAGAAAGTATCCTTTGAACGTGAGGAGGAAGACCGCGGGATTTTATAAAGAATTTTTTCCAAAAGGGGTGCAGAGTTGATGTGGTTATGAATAATTTTATATAAGAAAATGCTGTCTAAGAATTTTCGTCTTGAATACAGAAAATGCATTTTGTGTGTTGTCGAACTTATACTCGTCCGAATAAATTTGAACACATTTCGTGTGGTGTTATTTTTATTTTATTATTTTTTCCGTAGCCGGCGATTGGGGAGGGGGTCGCCCTCGCAGCCAATACGCTGCTGTCGGTGCCGCTGGATCTCGTACTCCATTCACGATTCGCTTCCATTCTTGACGATTTTTAGCCACGTCTCGAACATCCCTAGTCGATAATCGTTGATTTTTAAGGTCGTCTTTGATGTTATTTAGCCAGGTTTTCTTCGGTGCCGATCGCTGAATTCTCCATTCTGTCGGACGGTCTCGCCAAAGAAGTTTACGTGGCAAGCGATTATCGTTCATTCGGCAACATGGCCGAACCATCGTAGTCGACGTTTTTGTACTTCTTCTTCGATGGTTGTTACTAGATCGCATCTTTCTCTAATCGTCTCGTTTCGAATTCGGTCGCGGAGTGAGACACCGAGAATCTGCCTCAAGTATCGCATTTGGAAGACTTCGAACTTTTTGATGTCCGATTGTAGTAACGTCCAGGTTTCCGATCCATAAAGAAGAATGGGAAGAAGTGTGGTGTTAGATTCAGATGATTTATTTTTGGTGGGTAGTTTTAACGCGAAAACGTGACAATCGTTTATTTCACATTCCGCTCTAGCGTATTGCCCTGTCTCGTTCACACGAACTAACTTCTGATTTTAGTTTACGAAGAAACGCAATCGAGCCTAATATAAGTATATATAATAGATTTAAATTTAATGCTTCCAAGAGTCAACGATTTCTGGTCACGCAGCCGCAAGCCGCCGCGGTTTCCGACGCATGGAAGTGCGGATGAGGGTGGGCATTACAAAGTATTAGCGAAAGCCGCGAAGCGCTCACAAAGCGACAAAAGGGCGAGCGAGCCCATTGACGGAAAGAAAGAGCGGATGTGACGCCTCGAATTATGAAAATTGAAAGTATGCGCCGGCAGCGGCGCGCTCGTGAAACGCTCGCATGAATTTTCAATGGGAAAAGCCATTGTTCGAGCGGCGCGAGATGGAGGCAGCGAGGCATGAGCAGCCCGGAGGCGATCGATACGGCGGCGGCCCTGCGAAGCCTGACCAGAGCGGCGCGGTCGCCAACTGAACGATAAGAGCTGTAACATTAGCAATGCACATAGCACAGGTAGCGAACGGTTTCGTGCAGTTCGGGCCACGAGATCCACTGTGTACTCGGATCGATCAAACTCACGATGAATAGTGAAACTCCTATTCAGCAGCCTCCTCGTGTGGAAGGTAAGAGTCTTACGCGAGAGTCTTACCCCGGGTAAGACTCTCGCGTCTCAGGCCTCACGGCTGGTCGATCGGTTTCCCCTGGGGAATTGCCTCCCGGTGCTACTGAACGGTTTGCGCACCGTTCGGCGACGCTCATCGGTTGCTCACTCTGACTAATTTAATTGCTGAAAGAGTCTAAGGAATTATCAAATTAACCATTTACAATAATTATAATATTAAAACAAATGGCAAAAACTTTCCTCTTTCATTCACTGGCTAGTGCTGCCCAACTGGGATATACCCGTTCCAGGGCAAGCAATTTATATTTTTTCATTTAAAGAGAGGGTCGATGAACCAACCAAACACAATAATAATAATAATAATAATAATAATAGAATAATTATAAATATATATAATAATAAAATTTTAATAAAAAAATACAATATTATATAGGAAATAGAAATACTAAATACATTAGAAAACACATATACACACATACATACATATAAACACAATACATGTTAAGTCAACTTCAACTTATTCTACTACATCGATCATGGCATGGATAGATAAACGTTCTTCTTGCAACAGCCATTTATTTATTTTGCTTTTAAACAAATGACAATTGGGGCTGGTTTTTATTCACTGCTTAATTTATTATAAACTCTTGTAGCTATGAAAGAGTAGTGTCGCTGTCCGAAAGTCGTCTTCATCTTAGGTACATTCAAATTATCACTCAGGAGTTGTCTAGTGGGTTTCGTGTGCGTAATAATAAAAGATTTATTTTGTTTGGCCACGAAAACCCAACGTAGCGCAGTTTTAATAAATAATAACCTAGCATCCAAAACTTGAGCCTCTTTAAAGAGTTCATTAGAAGAATATTGATATGGTTTGCGATGCATGATTTTTAAAATACATTTTTGCGCTGTTAAAGTGGGGTTCAGGAGGGTTTTGCAGCACCCACCCCACCCAATTGGATGGGGTGGTGTAACTATGGAAATAAACTGTCTCCTAAGCAGCAGGAGTGGATGTTGACTTCTCGTCAACTACTCTTGAAAGGACCATTTGGCTATCTAATCCTGAATTCAGAGTCGGGCAAATATGCCATTGGTCCGCGATAGATTCAAACTGAATCACCGCTGAACATACGGCAAATAGAGGTCGCGCAAACGATTTCGGACCCGTGACCAGTAGGGAGGTTGGAGGTATCCTGATGGCTAATTCCAGACGGAGATATCCTTCCAAAACCGGTAGACAGGGGACGAGGCTGCCCGCTGCGTACCTTACCAGATGCCTCGCCGTGAGGCGTTCGTCTCTGTAGGGTTTGTAGCTTTGCTGGACGATAGGTTTCTACCATTCCAAAGTCTTCTACGCTCATCCCACGGCTGAAAGAACAATCACATATCGTTATACGATTATACGGTGTCGTGTTCGCCCATTGTGGTCGACACCGCCCAACTGCATATAGCACAGGGGAGGTTATGGGCCTTGTACAGCTAGGCCATTATGACCTGTTTCGTTTTAGGGGAGGCCCAGCTCACGGGTCAGCCCCCATCTGCTAGCCTCCCCGCAGAAGTTTCGAGGCTGGGTAGGACTCTTGCGCCCCCTGCAACTGAGTATGCAAGTGGGGCAGTTCTCCCCGGAATCGTTCTTCGGGCGCTCTTGGACGGTTTGCGCACCGTGCGACGCAAGCCAATCAACTGTGCACTCTGACGGATAAAAGGGGGAGCCTGGAAACGGCTTTGTTTCCTAAACAGCGGGGGTGGATTGACCTGTAATCCTCCAATCTTGAAAAGACCATTCAGCTACCTAAACCTGAGCTCAGAGCCAAGCAAAAGATGCCATGGTCCGCGATAGATTCAAACCGAATCACCGCTGTCTTCCGGCTTCATCATCAGATCTTAAAACTAAATCGTGGTCAAAGTTCATTACAAGACCTTTCTAACAAGTTCAAACACGGCTATGATACGATATTCCATCATGGAATGCCAGTGCCTATCTTCCGGCTTCATCATCAGACCTTGAAACCTAATCGTGGTCAAAGTTCATTCCAAGACTTTTCTAACAAGTCCAAACACAGCTATGATACGATGTTCCATCATGAAGTTCCAGTTCATATCTTCCGACTCCATCATCAGATCAGTTCGACAGTACCATAATATTGTATTGTCATCAGAACTACATACAGCTGCCAATTTTCATGACGCTACGATCCTTGGAAGATGGTTAAATTAGTTACCTTAGATTCCATTACATAGTTACATACAGGTCGACGTAATAAAAGCGTGTTAAAAAAGGGCGGCACAATCCGCGATAAATTGGAACTCAATTACCGCTAACATAGGGTAGACGGTAGAAGAAGAAGCAGAATAAATCTTGTGAGGTTCTTACCCATTCAGTAGGTAGTTTGGTATCATATTATATCAATGTTAGGAATAACTAGGACATCATAACGTATTACGGGGTTCGCAACGTTGGCCGCAGCGGCCAACGAGATACTAAAAAAAGTATGGAATCGCTGGCCGGCGCGCGCACTTTGGCCGCGCGGCGTAGTGCGCGCGGTTGACGACGATTCCATACATTACGTTGGTCGGAACCTCTAATCCTAACTCTGCAGCTGCAGGTTACAGCCGCAGGCAGAGTTCACAGCGGCCCATCCAGATTGAGTCCCTCTTCTAGTAGGCTACCAGAGTTAAACAGACCTAAGAATATACATATAGGTCATCCGTCCCAATGGATATTTTCTGCGTTCCTACGACTATTGACGTGGGCCTACAGATGCGCCAGATAAACCGCTTGAGGCCTATTTGTCCACACATGTTTTTTTTCGCAGTGAAAATCGACGTTTACGTGGTGTGAAAAAAAATGGTGAATGTGCAAAAAATACGGTGAATGATTCAATTCCGGACAAAGTAATAGGCTTATATTAAATTTAAATTAATTTCTTTCAAAGTACTCTCCTTGGATTGCGATGCAATTATTTCGAAGTTGTTTCCAAGATTGGAAGAATTTCTGGAAGGCTGTTTTCGGACGGACTTTCAGCAGCTCTGTTGTGGCCTTCCCAATGTCAAGAATGGTATCCAAACGTTTTCCTTTTATGACGAAGAGCCAAAGGTCGCATGGAGCTAAATCATATGACTAAAGTGGATGTGGACAGACAGAAATATTTTTTCGGCCAAAAATTCGCGGATCAGAAGCGACGCGTGGCGCGAGTCGTTGTTGCGATGAAAGAGGAAGCCATTGGCCCATTTTCTGGCCGTTGTCTCTTTATTTGGTTTTGCAAACGTTCCAGTAGGCCCTTGTAATATTCGGAGTTTACAGTTGTTCCGTTTTAAAAGAACCCTAATTTCACTATTTAAAAAAAATACAGAGCATGTTTATCAAGTTTGATTTTGACTGACATGCCTTCGTAGGGCGAGGAGAGCCATTTGGTTTCCATTAGGAACTCTGCATTTTCATCAGGTTTATGTCCATAGACCCATCTTGACCCTCCAGTTATAATATTAGCTATTAAGTCCGAATCAGCTTCAGGACGATCCTTCATATCAGTGCAAAATGATTCACGATTTTTTTTTCTGTTCGCCAGTCAAAAATTAGGGAACAAAAAACCGCTCTTACTCTTGTCATTTGCAAAGTATTAGTTAAAATGCTTTTCATGGACACATACGAGATGCTCATTTCTTCGGTAAGCTCTCGAATTGTCAATCGCCTTTTGAGCGAACGACTTTTGCCAATATTTGCACGTTTTCGCTTATTTTGATATTGAAGGACGTCCCGAGAGTAGCTCGTCTTCAACCGACTCATACCCGCATTTAAATTGTTCATATTATTTGGATTTCTTAAATTAAACAGTCCTTAGATTTACCACATTATCGATATCGCATTACACTGATTGTAGCATTTCATGAGTTTTTTTTGCATTATTTTGCAACTTAATATTAACACATTTTTTCGAAATACATGATGCGCGACAGACACGAAAAATATGACCTCACTCTTCCGGATCCAGAAGCCGACTAACAAGTCATAAATTGTTCAAACTTTACACTAACTATCATAAAGAGTCAGGCTATCGGACGTGTTATATCAAATGGATATATCGTCAGCCGTTGCTGCTATGAAAATTCATTCACCGTATTTTTTGATCGCACCACGTAATTCGCCGTGTCTATAGTTGCCGTCATAAAACTGATGACCGGCCCAGTACCTGCCATTGAGCGTAGGGACGGTCGCTTGACGATAAAAGATTTATTTAAAAGTCGATATCATTATTATATTTTGTTTGGTTTATTAGGTATATGTTATAATATTATTTAATTACCAATAGGTTCAAGCACTAGAGAAAAGTAGACAGGTAGACATGCTGTCGGCAAACAAACCACATCAATTCGTCAATCAAAAGAAATTTAATAAATTGAAATAAATTAAAAATAAAGAGCGACGACCTTTCGGCGCGAGCAATTGTCACCAACTGATGAAGTATGCATTTTAATAATGATATAATACAGGTACCTTATTCAATTATCATTACAGTTGTGAGATTATTTATTGCAACACAAGACTTGAAAATATCGTAAATAGCCAGGAGTCCCAATAAATAATATACATTTTAATTAGCTAATTAATCGATCATTATATATACATACGTGCTATTTCACTAATCACTATTTCACTAATCATGTAATTGTCTAGTGATTGAAATATTGCGTGTAAAGCGTTATAAGTTATTTGCAATGTTATAAGTTACATATTTATTTATTTATGACGGCTGAGTTTTCTAATAGCGACAAGCTTCAAGTGAGTGGTTTAGTACATCGATTTTCGATTTTCTGGCTTAGTTTGATGTACTGAATCGCCCAATTAAAGGCTGTCAGTATTAAAAAAAACAACCTGTGTAATAAACAATATCGACAATATCGATACTATTTTATCGATATTTCTTTATGCAACATGACATGACATGACCTTTACTACAGATCTGAGTTAGAGATCGTAACGTTATGAAAGTGCGAAAGGGATGTCATGATTCTAATGATTTTTGGCCATGTCATCAGTTTGTATGGCGGTGACTATAGGCGCGGTCGTCAGTGAGGTGTCGATCACTATGGAAGCTTGTCCACAGACACTGCGGTAAAACGGCTCCGCGCCACCGCCACATGCACCGTGTTGAGCCCTCGGCGAGCCGTGTTTATTTAAGGCGAAATTTTTGTTAGTATTATTGACGATGTATGAGAGCTTGTCCACGAACCGGACGTCTTCGCGGCGGACAATTATTTCGACCTTGAATGTTGTTTATAAAATGGATGTACCTAACGCATCGCGCGTACATCCATTTTATAGGTGTGACAGACAGCCCTCTATGCAGAGGATGCATGGAGGAAGAAGAAACGCCACAGCATGTGCTCATGGAATGCAACAGCGTGGCAGAGCAACGGGCAAGAATACTACAATCTCCAGCATCTGTCCCGGAGGGCTGTAGCAACCCAAACAGGCTGCTAACCTTCTGGGACAGCCTGGGTTGGCTGGAGTAACATAAATAGAAACATGAGCCACGCACAACGGCCCAATCAAGAGGCCAAGTGCGGGAAAAAGCCCAGACTAACTAACTAACGCATCGCGCGATGAAAAAATCGTGCAGTGGACTACAGCTCGCCTTTTCTTTCTATCGTGGATAAGAGGCCTTACAGAACGTAAATAATAACTCTGAGTTAGGACGTTTCCTTGTTTAGGTCGCAATAGCCTGGCGCCAACCCTATCACATACGCCTAATATCCCTTAGCACAGGTGATTGATAACCGTGCATTAACCGGCGAATCTCCGTAAGTCATGCGAAGTTTATCAGCTCCTCTGTTACGTAAGATTACTTTCCGTCTCGGCGGGAGCACACGTACCCCATTAATCAAATTACCCAGTTACCCCTACGCGCCCAGCCTGACCCGCCACCAAATCAGGCGGGACTAGTGATGTTTGCTTAGGATACGGTTGTGTTTAATTTAGATTTAACCTTCACGCTATTCTGACCGCAATTATTCCGAGTAATTTATTATATTGCTTTTGCCATAGATCTCTCCGTTGTATTTCTTGCGCACGCGGAGCTTTCATGTACGCGAAGCTCTATTTTCGTATTTTATAATTGGCCGCGTGAATTACCATAACTAGTATAAAACTATAGAAATCGATTCGAGGTACAGAAAACCACGGCATATGCAGTTTTCACGGGCCAATCTATGACTGTCCCCCTGCCCTTGGCCTCCACGCATGAAGTGCGAGCCTGGGTAGGACTCTGGCCTCATGGCTAGTTTCCCCTGGGAATCAACCTTCTGGCGCTCCTGGACGGTCTCCGCACCGTGCGGCGTAAGCCAATCGACTGTACACTCTGACTAACAGTCGGGGGAGTCTGGAAGCAGTACTGTTTCCTATAGAGCGGGGGTGGTTGCGGACCTTACGGCGACTACTCTTGAAACGACCATCGGCTATCCGATCCTGGATGAACAGCCGGGCAAAGGACGCTGTGGTCCGCGATAGATTCGGATGTTTTTGTTACGCGATGTTATTGTGCAGTTGTTAAGTAAAATCTCAGGAAGATTCTATTGGTTTTAAATAATATCGTATATTACCAATGAAGAAATAACTCATTCCAAATGAAACAGGGCATGATTGGTCAAGCGATTATATTGTTCTTATATTTTTAGTAATAAATGCAGTGATGAAATTTAATATTTATGGTCGTCTAATTTTCTAAATTATTACAGAAAATAAAAAAAAACATCAAAACGGTATTAACCCTTGGAGTAAATGGGTATTTTCATGGATGCATCTGTCTCTTTTGCAGGATTTTCGGCGACATCGACATTTTATGATTGGTGTAGTACTATAACTACGAAACTACTACACCAATCATAAAAAGAACAACTGCACAATGATTGCATTGAAATTTCGAATATAGAATATTGAAATATCATTTTGTAAAACAATTAGATAATTATGAATAAATATGAGAACGTCAAAGAAGTGAAAAAAACGCGCGACCAGATTTGGTCGACTCGTACTCAACGGATAATTGTTTCGCGACCAGATTTGGTTGACTCAACTCAACGGGTTAACCCAAAATATGGCATGCAAATTCAAGGTCGTCGTAAATATAGGTAATTGTGAAGGTATAACGATTGAGAACAGATGATCTCGATATCTTGCACATTCTCTCCTGTTACAATTTGTTGATTATGCAGATGTGGATTATCTCGATTTATCAGAGTAACTACTCAACAAACTTGAACATTTAACAATCGTATGCAAAATATATGCATACGATTCGTCTTTGGTCTAAGTATCACGTGTCGGAATATAAGACACAGTAAAAATGGTTGCCAGTATGCTAAAAGAGAAATGTTCATATACTTGCTTCCCTCTATCGTGTACTGTTCCAATCAACACCATCCTATCTCCACGAACTTTTCGATCCATTAATTTCCCACTGTCTCATACTTCGGTCAGCATCTGGCAATTTACTCACAATTCCTTATTATAATACGGATTTCTACTTCTACTCTTTCAAGAATCTGGAACGATTTCCCAGCAAATATACGAAACTCGCCTTCGTTAGAATCTTTAAAAGACATAAAACTTCAAAAAGTACTACTTGTCTAAGAAGTAACCAGTTCTTCTTTCTTCCTCCTTTCTTTTTTAATTTTCTCTCCACGGGAAATATTTATTTATTGCACAATAAAATCAAGGTACAATGTCGGACTTATTGCTACATAACAAAATCTTCCAGTCAACCAACATGCTGATGTGAAAAGAAGAGTAAGCAAAAGTTGAAGTACAATTAAATACAAAAAGATACAAAATATATTTTTTTATTATAGCAAATATTATGCATTTTGTGTGTGTCTAAAGCCAAAAGTAAATAAATATATCACTTTTCTAGTAGCACATAATACATATATACATACATATATTAATATATAAATAAATAAATAAACTGCCAAAATAAGGCAAGGGATAACGGAAAGGTTAGCATTTAAGGTTCATATTTATTGTACAAGAAAGTGCTTTTTCAATGATTGCTTAGAGGTGGGCAGCGAGCTAGCGCCTCTAATAGTTGGAGGAAGCTGATTCCACAGTCGAGCTGCCTGTACGGAGAAGAAGTAGGAAAAAAAGTGGTTTTGTGTTTTCGATTACGTAAGGTATTATTCTGACTCGAATGAAGTGGGAGACCATGACTTTCTAACCCGGTAAAAGCCTCCTTGAGGTAGGAGGGAGATGAAGGATTGTGTAGGACATTATATAGTAGTGAGAGGATATACAGTACATTTCTCCGGTCCCGTATTCGAAGCCATTGCAATTTTGCTCGGTACTCGGAAACACGGTTATACTTCCGCAGATTGAATATGTACCTTATGCAAACGATCTGTAGTAGTATAGTAAATATTAGTTTTAAATCTAGTAGGTTGTATTTTATGCAGGTAAATTTGTTTAGTAATATTTATTTCCACAATGTATAACTGCAGTGTATGATTAGGTTAGTTGCGAGATATTGCCACATACCTATAAGCATATAAGTATATTCAAATTCAAATTCAAATAAACTAATTTTGGTTAACTTTTTCAGCCATATCTCGGTCATATCTTTATGTGCGTAGCTCGTGCCTTGGAGAAATAGCCACGGTTGAGTCGGAGATTTAGATTAGCACACTTTGTATGTTGTAAAATTTAAACATTAAAATCGTTTTGAGGAGGCAACATCTCAAAACGAATTCGGTCATATCACCCCTTAAACAAATGGAACAGCATCCATTCGTTAGACCGCTCGACTCGCTACGTAATTGGAATAACGATCAAGTTCCGGAACGGCGGAAATTCCCGAATCGGGCGGTGCGCTCGCCGTCGGCATTTTAAGTCGGCAACCATTCCTCCCTCTGCCCCCACCATCCAGAAAATTCGGAATAAAACAGAGTTCAGAAACGTTCAAAACCGGCCGGCAGCATTGTTCAAATAGTCGAGATGAGTGAACGGATGCTGCTCGGCTCGACCGCATGAAACATCTTTAAAATGCAACGAGATTCGTCGATTTGTTCTGGATTACAATTCATTCTACTCCAGTAGGGAGGCATTCCTACACTTGGATGCATCATTGCGGCCAAAAGTAATGCAATATTAAACATTCTCAACCTTCTGGCGCTCCTGGACGGTCTGCGCACCGTGCGGCATAATCCAATCGATTGCGCACTCTGACTAAAAGTCGGGGGAGTCTGGAAGCAGTACTGTTTGCTATAAAGCGGGGGTGGTTGCGGACCTTACGGCGACTGCTCTTGAAACGACCATCGGCTACCCGATCTTGTGTGAACAGCCGGGCAAAGGATGCCGGGGTCCGCGATAGATACGGTATACACCGTGTCACCGCTTCGTAAGGGAGAGGACCGCGCAAGCGACCTCGAACTCGTAACCAATCGAGAGACTGGAGTAATCTGGTCGCAATTGGAAGTAAGAGCGTGAGTGGAAGCCCGCTGGGTAACACTCCTGGCTATCTCGCGGTTAAGGCGTTGGCCTCTTACGTTTTTGTGGAGGAGCTTGACGGTGGACTGTTTTGTCCAAGTCTTCTGCGCTCACTCCAGGGAGATAGAACGACTAATCGTTAAAACTTCCTGAGGTGACGGGCTCGCCCGCTGTAGTCGACAATCCTAGTTGTTGACATGGGGGAGGGGGGGGGGGACCCAAAAATCCCAAAAACGTGATTACGTAATATGTGGATGGGCCCTAACCACGACTGACTGACTGTGTATAAGCATAGTAAAATAACATCAATAGGACATCTCGAGTCTGTTTTACGCTTCGCCGGACCACCAAAGTTGCCCAGCAAATACACAATTGACAAGTTGTGATCCCATTAAAGCAGAAATGCAATTCTTTATAATTATTATGTACGTTTATGTATTTGTGGTTTATTATTAGTAAGAAAGATGAAATTATTATAACTTATATCTAGAAGAAATTAGCTAAAAGATTCATATTTTTATTATTATTTAAATGCACGCAGGAGTCACTTAATATTGATTGCAAAATGTAAAATTTTCACTGATTGAGAGAGGTAGTCGCCATAAGAGGGGGGGGGGGGGCTGGTTTAGAAGGCCAAAAAAACATGTTTTTCATGATTTTTTGGAAAACCTGAAGTTGAAATCTGGTCATAAATATTTTACATCGGTTCGAAATAGTATTATGATTGTATTATGAATGAATATTTTATATCAGTTTGAAATGAAATAGTAGAACATATGAAACATAGAAATATTTTTTGCAGTAGTAAAAAAAAACTATTTTTGAGGTATTGAATTGCAAATGTTTCTACCGCTGCAGAAATGACGGTAGTTCATATAGAAGAGAATTTAATAAATCTTTCGATTTTTTTTGTGAAGAACTAGATTCGTCAAGTAGTTTTTTTCACCGGCGCAGAACAGAAAAATAGGGTTTTGCTCTCCAGAGTAAATGTAACATCCCTTCCGCTTTTAAAACTGAACGATATTACCATACCATTGTCGCAAAAAGTGAAAGATCTTGGTCTAATTATCGATGAACATTTGTCCTGGCAACCACACGTGGACGAGGTAAGTCGTAAAATATTTGCTAGTTTTCACCCTCTGCAAACACTCAGAATATTTCTCCCTATGGACACAAAAAAATCTCTTGCACAGTCTCTCCTCTTACCTTTCCTTGACTATGCAGATGTGGCTTATCTCGATTTATCAGAGGAACTGCTCAACAAACTTGAACGTTTGCAAAATGTATGCATACGATTCATCTTCGGTTTACGTAAGTATAATCACGTGTCCGACTATAGGGCACAGTTAAAGTAGTTGCCAGTACGTCAAAGAAGAAATGTTCATATACTTGCTCTCCTATATCGTGTACTCTCCCAATTAACACCATCCTATCTCCACGAGCTTTTTGAACCACTAAGTTCCCACGGTCTCGTACTTCGGTCAGCCTCTGACAGTTTATTAAAAATTCCGAGTCATAATAGTGATTTCTATTCCTATTCTTTCTGTGTCCATGGTGCAAGACTCTGGAACGATCTCCCAGTAAATATACGAAACTCGCCTTCTTTACCATCGTTTAAGACTCACCTTAAGGATTACTACCTTTCTAAGACGTAACCAGTTCTTCCCTTTCTCTCCTCTTCCTCTCCCAATTTCCTCTCCTCGGGCATTATTAGTTTTAAATTCTTCGACTTGTCTTTATGCTATGTAATAATCTTTATTTTCACAATGCGCGCATGTACCACTATGTTTAGGTTAGTCGTAAGACATTGCAATGTGGCAATAAGCTCGCCTTTTTGTATACTCATTAAGTGCAAATAAAGAGTTATTATTATTATATTATGTTTTGAGAAAAAGCGTAGTAAGTTTTTTTTTCAATTACAGCAATCTGCAACTATCAGCGATTCCATGAGGTAAAAGACTCATGAATAGATTTCAACTTTAAGTAAAAAGAAAACATGAAAAACATGTTTTTTTTGGCCGTCTAAACCAGGCGAGACGCGCATCGATGCTTACAGCATGTAATTTATGGATTCTAAGTCCATTTTTATAACCACTGTATTAATACATAACAATTAATCCTACTGCTGCCACCATTTACAGATACTTATACAGATATCTATCCCCCCGCCTGACGTTCTCCCGTATCAATATCCGCCGGTGCCGCCGTCTCTCCCAAGGGATCCCAATAATTATCCACGGACCAGAAGATTGATAAGCACATACACGAACGTGTATATCACATATAAATCGAGATCGAGTCCTGTATACAGTCAAGCGCGGGCGATCTCTCTTGTTTGGTTAGGGTCGATTCGTAAGCCGTTAATCCCTCAAACTGCCTTCGGGAGCGGGCCGAAAGGAATGGAGACCCGTCCGAAGTCGCTAATTCTCACCTTCTTCTCTACAGCATGTTACATGTCTGTTGATTTCGTTCGTTGTCTGTTGCCTCAATTGTTATTTAATTGTATTTGTATTTTATTGCGATTGTAACAAATAGAGTTGTCAACTACAACGGGCGAACCCGCCACCTCAGGAAGTTTCAACGATTAGTCGTTCTATCCCCCGTTAGGTGAACGCAGAAGACTTGGACAAAAACAGTCCACCGTCAAGCTCCGCCACATGCCCGTAAGAGGCCAACGCCTTAACCGCGAGATAACTAGGTCGGTTACCCAGCGGGCTCACACTCACGCCCTTACTTCCAATTGTGACCAGATTACTCCGGTCTCTCGATTGGTTACGAATTCGAGGTCGCTTGCGAGACTGTAACATGGAGTTTTACCTGCCTTTTAGGCGTTCAATATTCTGCCATGTTAGATTCTGCGTAACCATTGATTTTATAGCGTATTAGTTTGCTCAGCGCCGTACTACGATTTGGCAACCAAAATTTTAATATCAAACCTAAAGTGTAGATGGTACTCATAGTCTAATTTTAATCATTTTTTTTGTGATTAATCTTCTATTATTACGTTTAATAAGGCGTCTCTAGCGGTATAACAGTATGGCGGCCCACTGTAGATGGCGCTCTAAACACGCCCATACGGTATAAAATAATTTTAATACCTATATAAAAACAAACGAATTTTAAAATCATAGCTCTTATTATTTTAATATTATTTACATAAAGATTATTAATTTAGTATACAGGTTTCAATAAGTAATAACTACACACTTTAATGTTCAAATAGGCTAATAAATAGCATTCTATCTGTCCGTATTATTTCTGTGATGTAACCAGACTATATAAAAATTCGACAGATGGCACTGATATTTGAATGTTGTTTTTGTTATCATTGGTTAAATTATTAGGGATTTTAATTAATTAGTGATTTACGAAAAATCATTCATTATCAATGTTATTATTACTTATGGTCAATTAAATTGCTATTAGTTTCGCCGGACTAACCTATCAGCGTAGCCTGCATGTTGCCGGTGCAAAAGGGTTACTAAAACATTGCCAAACCATGGCCTTGAGCAATCTAATGCCCTATGGCCCTAATATGACCATTTCACGTCATGTTTGCACTCAAGATTTTTCTTATTAAGAGTAGTATCAATCATCAATGATGTTTCATCTCATTCAATTAGTTTCAATGCTATCGTAGGTTCGCTAACTTTAGCAATCTACCAAGCGTAAGAAACATACATCAGATCACATCGAATTTAGACATTTAGAGCTCTTATAACAATTTATTACAACGTTACCAATAAATACATTAGTATAGCGCGAAAAGAGAAACCATTTTAATATAACCATAACACCTTAGAATAGGCCCTGGCCTAGTTAGGCGACTTTTATTCATTACTCTATCTCCTCAAGAATCAGTTTTTTGCTAACGTCTCATATATATATATATATACAACATGATATGGTAAACTGTACAAACGAACTTGTGTAATACTATAAATAAATAAATAAATAAATCTTCGATGTGCGATGCGGTGACCCACAGTAGGATACCATACCGCAGAGAACAAAGTAGCGGTTATCACCTACGATCGATCCATGAAGTTTCTGATTCGCAATAAAGCATAATAAAGGATAAAGCATAATAAAGGATAAAGCATAATAAAGGATAAAGCATAATATGTAGAGAGCGAGAGCTTAAGAGTAAACAAACTGCGAAAACTACTACAAGACAAATTGAGAACATATCATCTGATATGTGTAATTATACAGAGTTGTGTAATTACAATTTTTTCCAAATTTTTTGCTAAAACATCGGGTATTGATATCGGTTGATAATTTGAGGGATCAAACTTCGGTCCATATCTGTCACCTGATACTCGATAAAAAATATGTTTCGGTTGATTATGTTTAAAAAAAAATTATAATATTATATTAATTAATTAAATTCACAATTTTATATGTGCATAGTAAGAAACCTTTTTAGGCTACTTAATTTATTGGTCAATTTAGTTATATATTAATCTATATATTTATTTATTTTACTTATCTATAAACTTAAATATTTTCTTTTTCTTTATTTAATATTAGTTCTTTATTTATATACACATTTATATATTTATATTAACCTTAAAATTTATAAGAATGAATGAGCGATCGGAATGAATGAGAAAAAAAATAAATAAAAAGAAAGTGAAGTCACTATGATTAAAGTTAAGCCTTAAATACTATCACCCCAGAACAGATATACAATCTAGTGGGGTGATAAAATCCACACAAATGCAATCTTATCTGCTTCGCAAAATCAATTGTATTGTATTGGATAATTTTATAAAATAAAAAAATAAAAATGATATGGCAGGTGGCTAGAAACAAAATACGCTCACCGGTTATTTAGAACTAAACATGGCTAAAAATAAAGACTTACCTCGTCTTTCCCTTTTATGACGCACATCTTGACATCCTCCTCTTGAGAATACCACGTAAGGCGTCGTTGCTCTGAAAGATCGGTGAGGCTCAAATTGTGCACTTGATTCCTGAGGACAATAAAAAGGGAGGATTAAATACTATGTACATAAGCATAAAACTACTTAAACCATTTTTTAAAAGTTACAAGCTTTTTGGAAATATTTTAAACAAAAATAATATATGTCTGTATATTATTGTGATTTGTTTTCAATAATTTTACATCAAAACAACTGACATATCGCTAAATGAAAAATCATAATTGTGGCCATGGAGGATAAAGGTTCAAAATAAATATTAATTAGGTTTCTCTCGTAAACAATTTTCAGGAAATGAGTGCCCCCCGTATTATTAATAATGTGATGCTAATTAAGCTAGTTAAACCCCACTTTGTGACAATTATTAGTACTATCAATATCTATACTATTAAAGACTACCTTCGTACAAAAAATGGTACAAAAAAATCGTTGACGTTTTTGAGAGTCGCTGGCAATATGGTCTCATTCGAAAAATAAAATGGACGTTCTCGAGAGCAACCGAGCCACGAAAAAAAATGTAATAAGTGACGTGAAAATAAAATATGTCTCAAATAATGCTAAAGTATAAAATTGCATTAACACAAATATTGTTTCTTGACAAAAATAGTACCAAAAAAAATAGATCACTGGTTTCCTTTCACGGAATTCTCCAGTGAAGGCGAATTCATAAAAACATTCATATAATATTTAATGTACTGTGGGGGATACAGAGGATATCTCTTTGGCGATGATATGTATCTTCTTACGTATGGTCCGTATAGAGAATCGATGACCACGTTCGCGGCGTGTGATAATGGCGATTCATCGCAGGCGCGACGCAAAGTTGTTGTCCAGCTGATGAGTGGGTGTTTGTTGAGAGGGTGAGCGTGTTCGAATACGTTAGTGTTTAGATCGATGTGCGTTCGTAAAAGTGAAATGACAGTTATATCTGACTCCATGTACTTCGTGTGGTAATATCTCGCGCGGAAAATTTTAAATTGTTTTCTAGCGAAGCAAATGAATTATAACATGACGTAGTCTCAACAGTACTATTATTATGAAATCGAAGACTATCGCGGTTGTTTGACATTATAAATAGGATAGAAACGAATTTACCGCGTGAAGTTTGTAGCACCCCTTTAAAGTTTGTAGCAGGGTGCTACAAACTTCACACGGTAAATTCGTTTCTATCCTATTTATAGTACTATTATTGTATTTTGATGATCAGCATATGTACGAAACGTATTTACAGTGAATAAACTCCTTTGACTTAGACTTTGAATAAAGTTGAAAAGTTTTCTACCTTGTTGTATAGCTAGACTTCTTCAGATTACGATCTTTTTACATGCTAGATAGAGTTTATGTTGCTTATTAAAATAACAGTGATGCAATCTGGGAGAGTGCCTATGGCAGGTCGTGAAAGATCCAGTTCAGGCCGGTGGCGGTGACGGTAACCAGAAAGGCAATAGCGGTTATTTCAGCGCTGCGATGCGCAAAGGTCATTTGAGTTTTACAGTGGAACGTGAAAATGCAATTGGGCGTACAACGTTGCTGTTGCCGGAACCGTCGTCCGTCCGTCTGTCCGTCTACGCCGAGCGTCGTACGGTGGGATGTGTCTCACACCGATGGGCATGATCCACATGCTTTACATCAAATTTTTGATATACAAGACATTAGATATAATTTATTTATTTATAACAGGATAAATAGTGATCTTATTGACCACATATAAATTACAAGGCAATTTATAAAATAGATAGACTGTAATTACGAGCTCGTATATTCTTGAGTATCTTGACATTCATTTTCAGTAGCTCAAGTGAACGGACCAATCAAAAGTCCATCAACGGGTAAAAGGGACAAAGTGCTGTGCGAAGCGGGAAGGGGAGCGGTACCGCAAAAATGCACTCATCGTTTTTAGTGACTAAGACCGCGCTGCGTAACTGAAGCGAGTAAGCCACAAGCTTACCCTACTTGTAGCAATATTATTGCAGACAGTAAATATTTTCAAACGAACAAACACGCCTTTGTTATAAATACATAATCTATAAATCAAACACAAAATCATTCCTGAATAATTTATGAAAGTCTTAACAAAAAAATCTTCTGTGAACGATCTTCCCGCAATGTAATGTTGATTAGCAGCTGTCACAAGGATGCCATGTCGGTCGACGTTTTTCATTTGTTTTTTCTTGTTCTCTTGAAGAATAGAAGTATGGGGCTTCTCTTGTCTCAGCGCCATATCATAATACAGGACTCTTTCAGCATCAGGGTTCGATTTCTAGTAGATAACGCATTTATCATCTCGATGTTGGATTATGGCAAATGTGTCTATGGACCGCGTCTGTACAGGAAAACTGAGCGCAAACTGCAAAGCGTTTTGTTCTACTATACCTCTTCGACATGATGTCTCCCCATTTATCAAGCGAGCATCTTTACTAAATAAGAGGCAACGGAGAAAAATCCACATAGTAACGTGTTGAGGGTAGTGGGATTCAAAAAGCCACGCTACCTTTACTCCAGAATGTCCTAGTATGGTGTTGTGTATTCTTATCTTACAAGAGCAGTCCTTTCATGAAAGTTTCTATCACTGTTCAGTTTTAATGTGCGATCAACCGGAAGCAGCTTGACGTATACTAACTATATCTGCTTTAAAAAAAAGTCTTTTAAAAGAAAGAAAGCTCTTTCAAAGAAGGAAAAAAATATTATTAAAATGTTTAATACACTTTACCCAACTGATAGATGTATTCGTCAATTCTTTTTATAAGTATCTATTTATTTGTGTATCATGTTGTATAATTTTATTATATAATTGTTTACTTTTTTCCACCATAAAGGTAAGGTGACTTCTCGATATCAGACTTTCTGTTTGAGGATTCACCTTATTTGCAATGTTTGTAGGAATATTATGCTGCCTTTTTTTATAAAACGTAATAGTATGATTACTTATTAAATTGAATAGTATTCAAAATGTTACATGTGTTGAATTGTATTTACTATTGAACACGTTTTTGAGAAGGTTCTTGTGTCTTAGAAATTATGAGAGAAAAATACTAAATAATCCACAATGCGCCGGTAGCGTAGAGCACTAAACTGGCACAGCCAAGAGACACTCTCTCGAGATTGGCTTCAAATGTCTGCTTGGGCATCAAACCACTCCGTTCTATTACCAGCAAACGAGAACAAAATAGGTGGGCTGCGCGAATTAAGAAGATCAGAGCAGTAAGTGTCGTATTCTAATACTGTGATATCAGAAGTTTCTATCTTGATAAAAACGTAAAAGAAAAGATAGCCTTATCCCAACGTATACAGTCGTTATAAATAGGATAGAAACGAATTTACCGCGTAAAAATTGTAGCACCTGACGTTTCGGTGACGTTGCAGCCTCCGTTGTCCAGGGTAGACTGAAAGAGCTGTCAAACCGTTGTTTTGCGGATAGGCCGCATACCGCTGCCGGTTATAACGGTGGTGGGGGGCCGGACTCGGAGTGCGCGAATTTCGAAAATCCGTCTTGCACACAACACTCACTGTATCCTGTCTTACGTCCTTGCGTTCGGCGTTCGGCGGTGTAATAAAAAGCTCACCTGTATACAAATACTCATTTGCACACCCATAAATTCTTTGGTGATTCTCGTTGTCTTTGAATTTCACCCCGAATCGTAAGGAAGAGAGGACGAGAGGGAGAGTAACTAATAAAAGTGAGTGAATGGGAAAGACGATTCGCAAAAATCACCAACCAATAAATGACAAAGCAGTGCGGGTGCTTATCGTCCGGCATTACCTGCAATTATCTTAATTATTGTCTGCCGAAACACGAGAAGACAAAAACCTGTAAGAGAGGGAGAGCGAAAGAGAGGGAGAGAAAGTGGCGGAGGTAGAAAGGTAATGATATGTTGCGAAAGGGAACAAAGGCGGCACAAATGGGACGCCATTGAAAGATGAGAAAAGCGGGTTTCTAATTAAAAGATGAATTAGGAGAGGCGTAACAATAGGAGATGTTTGGACAGATATCCTGGCGGAAAGGAATTAGAAGTCAGGAAGGACTACCTCGGACTACTCTGGTGCCGTCCTCGATACCGGACGCAGACGAGCATGACTGCGTATTTCAACCCCGGGTACATTTATTCAATAAAATTTATAAGAATTATTCAAACACAATGATTCGGTATCACTACTAACTATGCACTTGGAGTTGTCGACTACAATGGGCGAACCCGTCACCTCAGGAAGTTTTAACGATATTTATCGTTCTGTCACCCGTGAGGCGAGCGTAGAAAACTTAAGGACGAAACAGTCCACTGTGTAGTTACGCCACTCGCCTATAGGAAACCGACTCCTTACCGCGAGACACCGGGTGTGCAAGCAGCGGGCCGACCTTGCGCCCTTACTTCCAGCTTCGGCCGGATTTCTCCGGCCTCCCGGCTGTTTACGGGCTCGACGTCGCTTACGCGGTCCTCTCCCTTACGTGGCGGTGACTCGGTGTCTATCGAATCTATCGCAGACCACGTTGTCCTTCGCCCGGCTGTCCACCCGGTATTGGGTAGCCGATTGGTCGTTTCAAGAGCGGTTGTCGTAAGGTTAACAACCACCACTGCTCTATAGGAAACAAAGCCGTTTCCAGACTCCCCCGGTTATCAGTCGAAATGCACAGTTTATTGGCTGACGCAGCACGGTAAGCAAACCGTTCAGGAACTGCCCCGCAGGCACAGAGTCCTACCCGGGCTTGCACTTCTGTCTGGAGGCTACCGGATGGGTGCTGACTTGTGACATGGGCCGACCCTAACACGTGGGTCATAATGGCCCAACTGCACTATTAGCTTACAAACTATGCACTACTAACTTCGCAGCGCCTGTTCCAAGGAAGACACCAATTATATAGCAATTTAAAATGTAATTTGATGAAAAATATGTTTCTATTTTATTGTCCCCCCCCTCCCATCACTCCCATCAACCCCCCCCCCCCGCCCAACACGGAATTCCTCGCTAATCCACTCGCGAATGCGATAAAGTGCCTTGATTGTACAGGTCACAGTATACACTTAGATTGCGTGACCCAGTGAGTTGCAACACCTATTATAGATATACATTGAGAAAAAACATTGAATTTCTTCATACAATGTCGTTTTGTTATTACAGTTTCATACAGAATAATGATGTTTCATTCATAAGTTTGTTAAATTGCAAGAAATTTTGTTGAAACTCCATTACTCGATTATATGTTTCACCATGCTCCGTACGGGTTATCTATATCTATACGAATATTATAAGGAGGTAAATTTTGTGAGGTTGTAGGGAGTAAACTCTGGATCTACTGAACCGATTTTGAAAATTCTTTTACCAATAGAAAGCCACATTATTTGTGATTGTCATAGGCTATATATTAATCCGAAAAATTAAAATACTTTTTCGTGGTAGCCGGATTTGCAAAGTAAGTTGGAGAAAAAAACAGTCGAATGAAAAGGTTTCTTACGAACGCTGCCTTAACGATGAGATATGATTGGACTGAACCTGGTCTGATCCTAGGTCTATGATTGAGTTGATAATGCCTACAAAAAAGTCAGCGACAGCATATATCTAACTTTTATATTTAAGTCACAAAAAGTAGTTTTTCATGTTAAAAAAATAATTTAAATCGTTAGGTCATGTTTATTGGTCATATTATCAACAATTATGATTTTTTATCAAAATAAGTAAATTTATCGTCTCAAGTGTCTAAAACAAAAGACTTTTCCCTTTTACTGCATATAATTGTCCTTTTACTGCATAAATGGTTAAATAGATAATACGACATAGGTATGAAACCGCGACCGTATCTCGGTTTGGAACTCCTGAAAGAATGGTACCAAATAATAATATTACATCTATTTTTTTTTTTTTTAATTTAATAACCATTTTTTAAAATACAGCTTTGTATAAAATCCAGCCAAGCCTAAGGCTTACCTGCTGGAGATTATGATAGGGTGACTTTCAGTGCAACTTTAGTGGCCATTTTGACCATTTAATAATATATCTGCTGCATTATCTGCTATATTGATAAGGATTAGTCGGCACAGAAAGCCACCCCCTTGATAATATTTACATTAAAAAAAATAACGTACTTAATGCTAATAAAATAAAAACATGAATATTATTCGTATCATTCACACTTGTGTTTCACTTTCACTTATTTTAAAGCTGACTATTTTTAATTCTTTTTTTTTGTTTTTTTGTACATTTTTTTAATTTTTTAAATTTAAAGGAATTTTGTTGAATAAATGAGGGATTAGCCAATTCAATCTTCTTTTGCCATAAAGGTTACGAAAAGGAGGGACGAGTAGCCGTTCATTTTGTATCTGTCTAGTGCTGTGTTTATGTTGGACATAATTTCGGAACTCGTCAGTCTCGAAATATTGAACTGTCAGTCTATAAATAAATAATGCATTAGCTGGTAATATGTCACAATACTTGAAAAGTCCTATCTGGTCGTATCTAAATTTGTTTCGAATCTTGTTTGGAACTATTATTTTTAAAATACGATGTTGTAGAGATGTGATGCGGGATATATAAGTTTTAAATGTGTTGCCGTAGGTTGTGATTCCATAAGCAATAATAGATTCGACCAGGGCAAAATACAGACTTCTCAGCTGATTGTATCTGAGAATGTATTTTAAGTGGTAGATTTTTATAATTATTTGTCTAAGTTTTTTGCAAATGTTATTAATGTGCACTTCCCAGTTAATATAGTATACAGAGAAGTTTTGAACAATTAAAATAAACATAATTTATTCAATCATAATCATTTCATTAACTCATTTGAAACCCGGTAATATAGCCAAATCGGCATGCAAATACATAACATACATATGCAGTAAAAATATAACCCTCCTTTTGGCAGTAAGGAAATAAATCATAGCACACAGTACTAACCGAACCACACTCATAATTTCATCACAAGTAAAAATGTTTACCGCCCAACGAAGTGGGCATGGGTCAGCTAGTACGAAAATAAAGGTAAAATGTAGCTTAACTATATATTATATAGCTTAACTTAGATTGTTGTAACTGACTCACGTATGTAATAACATGCTGTCATGGTAAAAGCAAGATTTCGTTGTGCGCCGCAATGATTATGTAGTTACTTTGCCCGTGACATGGCAACTACACCGTTACGCGTCATGTTAACATACGTACGGACCACAGTACAACTTATATACGTAATTCCTTTTTGATACATGCGCATTTCCATGTATTCCAGCGTTTTATTTTTCTCAGTGTACCCAGAGAATTTGAGAAGCCCAGAGGGGCAATTCTTGAAAAAATTAGCATGCCAAATTTGTCTATGGTCCATTAAATTTACATGGGACATAGACAAATTTAGTAAACTATTTTTTTAAGAATAGGCCCCCAGCTTATATAGACTATTCTTCGTGCCGAAAGCTGTTTTCCCTTTTTATTGGACTCATTATAAGACAACTGACCTTTGTCTTTAAATTGACAGTTCTACATATGCCCACATTAAAGGATAGGTTGTTTGATGCTAGATGACGTATAGTTACTGTAGCCTTCGATTTCTAAACAGAAAGAACTCAATTGGCCAGAAAGAACTCAATTGGCCAGAAACGACCAGAATTGGATCGTCGAAAGCAATTTATTTAAATATGCTTTCTATTATCCTATATAAGGGCTTCACTGAAACTTAAAGCACGGCACATTTAACTTGACGCCAGCAATAAAAATACCCTCGCAACGCAGTTAATCCGGTCCGAAAATAAGTGTTATAGCGTCCTTCAACTTGGACCGGTCTGATTAGCAAAAAACACGAAGTGAATGTGAGTCGAATATAACCGTGTAACGGTTAAAAATAAACGACGTAGCGCGCGGGCCGGGTCGATAATGACCTCACGAGACGTGGGGTAAAAATACGCCGTATGCAAATACCGCGTCAAATGTGTTAAAAGTGCATTAACGGGTTGAGAGAGGGCGGTTGTCGCCCCGAAAGTCACGCAATGAAGCCATAATTTCGACCGTTAAAACGAATGGCGTGCCAAACGACTTTTATAATTTAGGGTTGCGGTTAAAGTTGGTCAAATGTAATGGATGCCACGGCTTGGAGACATTCGTATTCTTCCTCTTCCAGTCATGCTTTCCTAGAATTTGAGGATTGATGACGCATTGAGAATTATCTGATGAGTGAAGTTTTTCTTTTAACCGCTCAATCTGTCGTGCACAACGGTATCTGCAACAATGACGAAAAATCGGGTGCAACCTAAGGAAAACTCCGTTTTTCTTGCGGTAAAATCCATTAAAAATGATATTGTAACAATTCAAAAGGAATAATCAATGGAAAATAATGTCATCATCCCACAAAACTTCATTATCGGTACAAATATAGTAGCCAATATTAGGAGTCACGAATTTCTTGGTTTAATTTTAGATGAAAACATATGGTAGAATACTCATAGAATCACGCGCGTCGTGGCCATTTTAGAAATCTCAGTCTACCATTGCTAATGTCTATGAATGCATAAAATTGATCATTAAAATATAGGAAAGTTGAAGACCCAAAATGAAATTCACTCTCATTTTACCAGAGGTAGGCATAATTAAATACTACCCTGTCTGTCTTTGGAACTATTTAACTGTCATTAAATACCATGTTTTTAATTACCATTAAATACCATGTCATTAAATACCATGTTATATATTTGTCAGCCTCTGCAAAGAGAAATATATTGGAAATATCTAGGCATCACTCTCGATTGTTTCCTCCATTGGGATTCTCATATACATAACCTGGCTACAAATGTGCAAATCCTCGGGTATGTTTTTGAAGAACGGAGGAATATTCTGGATCCCAAAATGCTAAAAACCGTTTATTATGCTTTATGTGAATCGCTTATTATTCATGACATAATTGGATAGAGTGGATGTGCTAAATAAAACCCTGCTAGAACCAATGCAAGTTGCGCAGAAAGTGTTTATTAAAAAATATATTCCGCAGACCATATCGCCATCCCACCAATGATCTTTATATGGTAGCTAAACTCCTTGATTGTAGGAAACTTTCTATAAAAACTTCCCTCTTAAATCTGTATTAACAATAATTTAAATTTTAGAACACTTCAGAACCAAAGACCAACGAGACGAGTTTCAGAAAATAATTATAAAAATAACCCATGATGAAAACATCGTTTGGATAAAGACATTACTCTTTAATTACGCCGAGATTCTACAATTTGATCAATTTGCCCTGCATATGCGGAAACTAGATAAGTATCTGATGGTAAGTGTTCTCACTCTGCTAATTTAAGTGCTCTCCCGGAGTCGAGCTATGTAATATTAAAATCAAATATATACAATATGGCGAAACTCGTTGCGCCCTATTTTGTGAATTTGTTTATCTACTCTTGTACTTTGGGGAAATGCTGCAACCAGTAGAAGAATCTTTCTTTTGCAAAAGAGAGCACTGCGCAGCATGTATCAGGTAACGACTAGGACCTCATTCAAATAATATTTCAGCAAGGCAAGGGTAATGACTATGTATTCGGCGTTCATATACCAGTGTTTAATGTATACTAGACAGCACCTAGCAGAAACACCAATTAATGCAGACATTCACTCGCATCATTCCCGCGGTAGCTCACTTTTATGCGTACCCCGAATACGACTGGCAAAAGTACAGAAAAGCTACTTGTACCTTAGCATTAAATTCTATAATCTACTCCCTACGAAATTTAAACAGCTGGAGGACATAAAACTAAAAAAAACATCAAGGAGATGCTGATAGGCCACCCTTTCTATGCTTTGGCCGAATTTGAGGGCCATGATCTTTCAAATATTGTGCCCATTTAAATTACTTAAAAAGTAGAGCCTTATTGTCTGATTATTTTATATTTTTTTTAGTTTAAAATGCATAACGTAGATTTAATTTGATTATTTAACATTTTACTGACAATTTGAATATTACGATAAATAATTTTACTACGTATCTTTTCGAATTACTAACTACTTCCAATATTAGGCTTCTATTTTGATGATTTATATTTATAGTTTTACAATCTAGTAGTTAATTCTTGACTACCTATGTATGTTCAGTAGAGAGTAGTAACGAAACTTACTACCTAACCCAATTATTTTGACACGTCCAAGAGCAGTCTTTAGACGTCAATAGGACACGACGAAAATGTAATGTACTAAAATAAATATGTAAGTACTTTTAAAATTATAAGATAGATGTGCAATCGCGGCGAAAAGCTTTTTTCTCTTCTATGGGATTGTCTGAAACAATTGCAACACTCGGCATATGAAATAAATGGCAATAAGGAGTTTCAAACACGCAACTCGAAATTTTACACTAGGATTTCAGCACGCGAACGCTCTAAATTCGATCCCGCGCTATTTCTTTGGAACTACTAGCAGATATAAAAAAGCATAGAACATGGGATAGACGCGAAAGTCAGAAACGCTAGACAAATTAAATTCACGCGAACCGTCGTAAGAAGTAGTCCGAGAGTTCCATGCAGATACTTTTACCTCGTTTTGTATAAGGCAAGTATTACTGGTTTAGCAGTAGACACGCTTATGATTTAGCAGTAATTATCGAATTATTGGCGGTAGAACACTTGAACACATTGTCCTAAAACTAATCAATCACTTTGCGGTAAAACTAGACTATTCGATAAGAAAATATTTATTTACGAAAATATTAAAACAAACCACTAACCAGCTTAAATAAAGATTTATCAAGGCAAGCTAAGTAAAAAAATATGGCATACAACTATGATAACGGTCAAACTAAAAATTCTATTAGGGTAAATTAGCATTCCCGTAATTATGTAGAAGGAAGTAAATGATGGCATAGTGGTTAGATCGCCTGATCTTCCATTGTAAGGTTTCGGGTTTGATTTCCGGGTGGGTCACCATCTTTCGTTGGTATAAGATTAACGCTATTGGTTTCGATTCTGTCGATCAAATGTAATCACAAGACACACATATTAATAATAATAATAATAATAAAACTCTTTATTCTTAAGAAAAGGCGAGGTTATTGCCTGCAGGCAATATTTTAGAGCTAACCTATACTATTGTAAGAACATTATTTGCGAGTAGACTATATAACTTAACCTATATAACCTAACGTATATAACCTTTGTGGGCACAGATTTGCCACATCAAAATAATCTAACACCTATAAGGACGCTAAAGTTTTAATAGGAGGGGAATGGGAGGGGAAAAGGAATTTATCTGGAGGATTTCAAATGCTCTCTGAGTCTGTTTTTAAAAGTTGTTATGCTTGGCGCGGTTCTCACATTTTTCGGCAAAGCATTCCAAAGAAGGGCTCCATGCACGGTTAAAGAGAATGAGAAGAAGTCACTGCTGTGACTAGGGATAGAGAGTAGCAGGATGTTTTTTGATCTCAGAGGGCGTCCATGAGCCGATAGTGCAGTAAATCTGCCGGTAAGATAATTGGGAGCGACGCCATCCAAGATCTTGAAAAGCATACAGAGAACTCGCATGTCTCTTTTCTCCCGGGTCGACAGCCAGTGAAGCTTCTCTCTGTACTCCGTGATGTGGTCAAATTTTCTGAGGCCATGGGTATTCCGAATGCAAACATTTTGGAGACGCTCAACTTTGGTGGATAACTCCTCTGTGAGGTCGAGAAATGCGACATATCCATAATCCAGAAGGGGAGGAGCGCAGACTGACAAATCGCAATCTTGCTCTCCTCCGGGAGGATATTTTTCAGCCTATTCAGCGAATGAAATCGGCCGAAGAGTTTGCGTCGCATTTCTCGAATATGTGGCCGCCATGAGAGGTTGTCGTCCATATGGACACCGAGGTTTTTAACCTCGAAACTGAAAGGGACCTCATCCGCACCGATGCAGATCTTCAGGGCTTCATTTATATTAATCCTCGAGGTAAAGTAACTGCTACCGGATATAGCAAGTAACTGCTACAGTAACTGCTACCGTAACTGCTACTGTAAAGTAACTGCTACCGGATATAGCAAACATCTGTGTTAAGTTTTTAGGATTAATATAACTTCATTTATATTAATCCTTGAGGTAAAGTAACTGCTACCGATGATAATAGCCTGCGTTTTGGAAGGATTTAAGAGCAATCCATGTGCTTTGGACCACTCGTATATGATCGATAGATCTTCATTTACAGCAGCAATTGTTGTATCAATATCTCCCGGGCGAAAGTGAGAGTATATTTGGACGTCGTCGGCATAGAGGTGATATTTTGCTTAAATGGAGTTGGTAACTGAGTTAATGAATAAAGAAAAGAGGGGTGGGGATAAAACACTACCTTGGGGGACGCCGGCGACTTGTGGTAGAAAATAAGAGATCTGATCTTTGTTACTGACGCACTGATATCGATTATTCAGAAATGATCTAAACCAGTTTATTACGGGATTCGCAAAGTTACATGATTCTAATCGAGCAAGGAGAATATCATAATCGACAGAATTAAACGCACTGCTGAAGTCTAAAAGGACGAGAATAGTGAGCTGTCGATTATCCATCGCTTGACGAATATCATCGGTAACATGAACTAAGGCAGTAGTCGTGCTATGATGAGGTCGAAACCCTGATTGGAATGGGTTTATAAGGTTGTTAAGAGAAACATAAGAGAGCAACTGACTATATGCCAGTCTTTCAATATCTTTGGCTAGCACTGGGAGAATTGAAATCGGCCTAAAGTTTTCTGGGGAATTTGTTGAAGAGGTTTTTGGTATTGGGACAACAATGGCTTTCTTCCAGACAGCGGGTAGTTCGCCACTTTTAAGAGAAAAATTGAAGATGAATGCAACTACTTCCGCTATTTCATTTAAAATAGGAATGATAAGTTGGAGGCTTATGCCATCATGACCCATATTACACGCACATAAACACATAAACACATCATATGGTTGGTTGTAAGAGATTGTTGTATGATAATAAAGCGGGCATTGTGAAATTTCACAATAAAGAGAGAAAGAAACATATAGTTATTGTAAATCAAGGTAGTTAATATAGGTAAAGTATATACAAAAGATTGTTAGTTACCCATTGAATAGGCACTAGCCTTAACAGGGAATTGTGATATGTAATTTGTATATTTAATGAATATATACATTATTAATAAAGAAAAAAGTCGAAAAGCAAGAGCAGTCAAATATATATGAAAGGCATTGGATAGTTTTATTTATTTATTTTTATTTATTTCAGCAATTTACACAAAAGTGTTACAAATTACAATTAGGAAACATGAAATAAAATACCATTTAACTAAAACACAGCAAAAAATTTACTTAATTGATATATAATGCCCTCTGTCATATGTCGCCCAACTAAGCAAAGCTTACTACAGATTGCTACAGTCGGGTGCTACAAATTTCACGCGGTAAATTCGTTTCTATCCTATTTATAAGCAAAGCTTGTGCTTGGGCGGACATTCGATTGTACGCACGATTGGCGCACGTTGTACAACTCGATTGTTAGAAGTCGCATGGAAACGAATGCAGCTATTTGGAATCCACATGAAGATACTTATACCCTCATGCTGGAAAAGGTACAGAAGTTTTTTGAGATTTCTGTACTTCAAGCAGTACGGATATTATCCATTTTTGTATCCGACTGCATTTATCACAGGCATGGTTGGCTATAATTCTCTCTGTCTCAGAAGAGAAATGCTGACCATGTCCTATGTTTTCAATCTAATTCGTGGTAAAACTGACAACCCTAGCTTACTAGCCAAGGTGGATCTATTCATACCAAATAATTATCTCCGTGCTCGATCGCACCATCTTTTCGCGGAGCCGTTCTCGCGCACTAACCTTACGAGGTGGAACTTGTTGGCGCGTGCTTTGCGGCGCTTAAATGAAATTCACTCGATGGCACCAGATTTTGATATTTTTACCGCCAACCCTCACTTGTTTAAATTGCAAGCTATTAATTATTTATTCTTACATGATAGCTAGTATTATAAGTATCATTCTATTTGTATAGTTATGGTAATATCTTTATTAATTTTACTTCTCAATGCCTTGGTTTTACTGTTATGTTGATTAGTAATAAGTGAATAAACAAAATAAATAAAAAAAAATAAATAAAATAAAAAAAAAAAAATCTATAAACATAGGGTCGTTAAATACGTAGAGAAAAATACATGTAATTACGGTAAAAAAACATTTTTCCTTTGTTTTAAGTCATGAAAAAGAAATTTAAAAGGATAGGTACGTGTCATTTTTATTTGATACGCTGCCAAAAGTAATTCATAATACAGAATGAAAAGCCTTAATAGTTAATAAAAAATAAGAGAAGGTGAGAATAGTCATAGTTATACAAATAGTCATAAAGTAATCACAATGTCAGAAATTTATGTAAGTTGAATGTTAAAAATTAAGAATAGTAAAAAAAAGCAACGACATAATGGTATTTAAAATAATTATACATAGTCATAAAAAGTAATCATAAACATAATCGAATAGTAATAAAAATAATATATAAATCATATAATATCATATTTAATCAAATATAAAAAAATAAATAAAATAGTAATTAAAAAAATTAAAGCCGGGTATTACCGTCTTCAAGCAGCCACTTCTTTAAATCTTTTTTTGCAGTCACTTCTTATAGATTAGCTGAGTGGGTGTCTCTTTTAGATGAGCCGGGAGGATGTTATACAATTTTGGCCCAATGAATGAGAAATTTCTTTGCCCAAAAGTTCTTCTCATAAATGGGACGTTTATAAAATCTCCAGCTGCTCTCCTGGTTGCTGATGTTAGTTTTGCCTTTGATTGTATGGTTTTCACACGTAGACGAATTAAAATATTTTTAGCATATCTAACGCTTATCTAACGCTTAAAACATTGAACTCTTTAAATAATAAAGTACTAGGAAACGGTTTTCTAATTATGGTTTTTATAACACTCTTTCGTGCAACATAAAGTGGTTGCAGAATGGTTTTAGTTATGGTTGTCATATTTTTTCACACTGAGTAAATTCTACCTTGTCTGATTATACATATAAATTCAGTTTCTACGAACGAAAGTAAAGAAATCAGGTTTGTTTTTTTATATAAAAAAGTTTTTGATGGAAGTTATTTTCCGTATTTTTTAGTTTCACAGCTAGTTTACTAGTTGTGTCGGATCGTTTATTTAACTTCACTCTAAGACAAAAACACATTATACTTACTTATTAATGGGCAAACATATAAATGAGTTTAAGATATTAGCATTGATTATTTGAGTTTAAGATATTAGCATTGATTGCTCAACGCCACAGTGCGCTTTGGCAATCCTTCTGCGCCGGCGATGATAGCATTGCCCGTCGAAACTAATAGCATTTTTCGGTCATCTATAATAACATTCATAATAAATGGTTTTTCACCCGTTGAGTATGATACGACCAAATCTGGTTCTGAAACAATTATCCGTTGAGTATGATACGACCAGATCTGGTTCCGCGTTTTTTTCACTTCTTTGACGTTCTCATATTTATTCATAATTATCTAATTGTTTTACAAAATGATATTTCAATATTCTACATTCGAAATTTCAATGCAATCATTGTGCAGTTGTTCTTTTTATGATTGGTGTAGTAGTTTCGTAGTTATAGTACTTTAAGGTCGATGTCGCCGAAAATCCTGCAAAAGAGACAGATGCATCCATGAAAATACCCATTTACTCCAAGGGTTAAGGGCTGATTGATTATTTAACCAATGATAACAATAACAACATTAAATAATTAGTGCCATCTATCGCACTTTTTTATAGGCTTATTACATCACAGATATAATACGGAGATATTAGAATGCCGTCTATTAGACCATTAGAACAATAATGCGCCTAGTTATGTAAAGAATATTAATGCAAGCATGTAAAGAATATTAAAATAATAAGAGCTATGATTTTAAAATTGGTTTGTTATTATATATTAATATTATTTTATACCGTAAGGGCGTGTTTAGAGCGCCATCTACAGTGCGCCGCAATACTGTTATACCACTAGAGACGCCTTATTGAACGTACATAATAATAGAAAATTACTCACAAAAATGATTAAAATTAGACTATGAGTGCCATCTACAAGTTAGGTTTGATATAAAAATCCTGGTTGCGAAATCGTAGTACGGCGTTGATTTAAAAATTCGTTTTTACTATATTATTGTTTTATTCTAAGATAGAATACCGTACATGCATGTTTATAATGCCATCTATTGCACTACTTAACATAGGAGAAGATTAATAAATGTTCGGAACTATGAGTGCTATCTACACGCTGCGCTTCATAGTAAAATCCGAACTGCCAAAACCTAGTATGGCATTTAGCAATGTAATACCCTATATAATCAATGCTATAAGACCGAAACACTTTATCTTTATTAATGGGCGGAAATATAAGAATGAGTCTGTTATTAGGTTTTGTAGTGAGCTCTACAGCTAAAAATTTAGCAGGCAGTGTTGCGATCGATGTAGTAGGACCATTACCGTTGTTTTAAGCACGTAATGAACGCTAGCGCCGCGCTGCAATTGCTTTAGCGCCGCATTGCTATGTAAATTTCACCCTGACTTATGCACTTGCTATTCAATTTCACCGTCTGAACACACCATTTTATTATAATAATACAGGGTGCGGCAGCTAAACTTGCAGGTTTAAAAGGTCAATAAAACAAAGGGCTTCCATATTTATTTATCGTTTTAATTCTTTAGTCTAGTATTTCTACATAATTGGAAATTTAAAATTAGTCAATACACTGAGTAATTTATGTATATGTACGTATCGTCTATCTATGTATCTATTATCTACTGATATTATCTATCTATCTAGTTATTCGCTTTCTGAAGTTCCGTTCAATTATATCGAGAATAGTTATAAGTATGCGGGCTATTGCTTGGGGAATATTTTCCTTCAAGTGGGCTAGGGTCCTTATACGATCGGTGTAAACAATGAATTTCAGATATCCCTATAAAAAAGTCACAATGGGTTAAATCAGGCGAGCACACCGGCCACGGAAGATCGCTAATCGATAACATGAGGCGCCCGGGAAGTTTTTCCGCTTATCGTGATAGCTTCACTACTGCACAACGCGATAACACGTCGTACTTTTTACACGACTGCCCAAAAAAAGTGTTGTGTTCAGGATTCATCTATGTATGATTTTCGTTTCTTTATGCCACCATAACTTCTCAATGCTTCGAACGATTTAGAAGTGTGTCGTATTGTTAGAATGGTTTTGTCCTCCCGAGTATCACAGGAACCTAAACTGTCCAAATGTCAAAAAAATAACAAATGTCTAAAGGTCCAAATGTCAATAAATTACCATAAATATATCGTGTTTACTGTCAAATTAAAGGTCAGATTAGGCACGTTCCGGAAATATACATCTACCTATATGGATAAATAAATAAACTACAAATATTTCATAAAAAACGTAATAAAAATAATTAAAAATACAATAGTCACGACTGCCGTTACTTTCTGTAACGGCAGTCGTGTTTTTTATTCTTTTTAATATATTTACTTGTTATTATGGAAGAAATAAGTGTCACGAAGTCAGCTGTGTTCGTCAAAGTGTTGACAGGTTGTATGAAACGAGACGTTGTACTCGTGTCGTATCGGTAATGTCTTATTGGTGAACTCTTCGATAGCGTAGAATTCGCATAGAGCCTTTTATGCAAACATTCCTCAAAAGGTCAATAATAATATGTTGGAAGTATTCCCGACTCGACTGCCGCGATAATCAATTCCTCGTCAATATTGCACAGTTCGTGAAAACACTAACCGGCACAAAGCACACACGCAGCCGGATGCGAAAGATCGAATTTTATATTTTCCGATTTGGCTCAATATTGGAAAAGTTTTCGGTCGGCTCGAGCGCGCGCTGAGGCGGGAGGCGGGGCGGAGGACGCCCCGTTTACCCACCTAAGGGGCAATGCAGCGATGCCGTGATTTATTGCAATTCAAACGGGCGCGGGTAGTCGCAAACATTCGATTTATAGCCAACAGTTGTTTGGCGGGGCGGTTTCGCAACCGCGATACAACTTGTTCCGGCGCAAGTTGCGCGCGCGACAGCGATTTCTCACGGTTATGCTATGCGTCACGCACGAGATACGTGCTCGAGGCGATTTATCCACTTCCAACTTTGCAGCACCTGTGTTGAATAAAGATACTCCAAACGGCTTCTCTCCGCATTACCTTTCGAGGTTCTTACCTCTACTACCTAATTAAGACAGAAATTGGTAACGAGCGAGTGTGCACTATGCCTTCATCGGTATTTATGTAAGAATTGCCCTCTTCTCTGTTCAGCTATCACAGGCCAGGTCCTTTTGGCAGAGAAAAGCTGGTAAATCTCTGGAGCAGACCAGGTATGAGAATCGCCGTGATTCCCTGGTGGAATGAAACGGTATGGTGTGCTGAGACCACCAGAAAGCTATGGCGCCATAACAGAGTCCAGGTTACACTACCACAAGTTACTTCTTAATCCGTTACCTTGATGCAGCGGAAGACTGCCACAAAGCATAAATAATGCGTCTCAGGGTCGACTCGGAAATCTGAAGAGAGTCTCAGTAGGCGTTCCTCGGTATATATATCTTTAGGGTACTCATATATAACCGGAAACTGCGAAACTGCGAAAAGAAGGTCTCACGCAGAAGCTAGATGGCAAGATCGACCATGAGCAAGCTAGAAAGGCTGTGGAAGAATCGGGTATAAGTAAGCGGACTAAGGTCAGGCTAGTTCGAGCACTGGTTTTCTCGATCTTTCCCTATGCATCGGAGGCATAGACCCTGAAGGCTCGGATACGCACCAAAATCGATGCACTGGAAATGCTAGGAATCCCATGGACAGCACGCCGCACCAACAAATCTGTCCTGGAAGAACTCGGCATCTAAGTGAGGCACTCCACAGTATGCATGAGTAAGGGTCCTGCAGTTCTTCGGTCATGTTGCCAGGAGAAACCCAGAGAATCTGGAGAAAATACTTTCCGGGGGTCAAGTGGAGGGAAGAAGAAGCAGGGGCATATCACCGGCCAGATGGAACGACCTCATCAAAGAAGTTACAAAAGGGTCAATACAATCTGCGACCCGCCATGCAGAAGACAGGTCGAAGTGGAGGATCCTCGTAGGCAAACTGTTGTCTAGTGGCCACGATCCTCAGTAATGAGGGAACGGCGGAGAAGAAGAATATAACCGGAAGAAGTCGGGTTACATCGGCGAGGGTGATGCAGGACGAGATTTCAAAATCCATTATGAATAAATTTACCGCCCAATTATTATACTCAAGATCGAGTTACTCCATTTTATGTTTAAATCATAAATCCTAAAGCTTTCATCGGGCATGCGACTGCAGCACCGCGTGACAAAAAACAAAGCGTTTCAGCTCCGGAAAACGGAGTGATGGTTGCCCCGCGAGTCGAGGAGTTTTCATTGCTTTGAGAAAATTCTGTACGCGGCGAGAGCGTGCTCGAGTAATTGAATACCCGGAGGAGATGCAGATGTCAAGCTGAGTGGACGACGTGCCCGGGGCGTTCGAAACCGGTCGAGAAAAAAGACGCAGCGCAGCTGACATGGCGAGAGATTAATCCTGTGAAAATGGCGCCCAACGTGGGGCTCAACCGAAAAAGAGCCTAGCAAGTAAAGGCTGTCCCAAAATTCACGCAAGAAGTAATTTTGATAGAAAACACAGCTTTTTAATTCCAAATTGTATTTTTTAAAATTCATAAAGTATGCAGTTTAGGCTAATGTATTTCTTTATTTATTTATTTACTTATTTATTTATTTCATATTACATATCTTATACCAGTTCCAGAACGCCCTAACTCCAATAGCCATTTATTAATTACAGTTTTGAAACTATAATTTTATCTAATATTTTAACATCTTTTTCTAGTTAATTGAACATTTGGGTTGCAATGTACCAAGCCTGCCTTTATGTGAATGTCGTTCTTACCTTTTTAGCCCTGGTAGTTTTTATTTGCTGGCCGCTTACATGATCATTTCTATATGTATTGAATAGCATATCGGGTAAATGGCCTCCACGGCGTTGCTGGCTGACACATACGCACTCTTTTGTCGAAATTTTCCATGATCGTTTTACGCAAATGAATTTCGTTTATACAGCGCTCAATTTCGTCCTCCGATGCATGGGTTGTCGTGGGCTTGTTGGCACATTCGTTCAAAAAACCCGAAAGAAAAAAGACCAACAGCATTAAAAAGTGTTTACCGGGCGGCCTATTATGATCACCAAAACGGGAAATTATACGACCAGGAAAGGACTCATTCAGAAATTCAATTGTTTTTCGGGCTGTATGGCATGTTGAAACTATATGTCGGCCACATCGATATCTTTTAATTTAGGCACAAAAACTGAATTAACACAACGCGATAGCGAACACTATTAACTGTTATTGTCTGACAGCCGCAATTTCGAAAAAGAATGGCCAATGACCTCCAGCTCAAAATCCGCACTAAACAGTGACACATTGTGGATGCATTTGTTTCTCAATAATTACTCGTGGACTTTCTGAACCCCTAATGCGATAGTTTTCAAGATTGACGAAGCCATAGATATGAAAATGAGACTCATCGCTTTCATCCAAAAAATCAGCATCTACTTGTTGTTGGTCCATAAACCTTTTTACGAACTTTCGTAGCTTATAGCGCTTCATTTTAATAACCCTGAACTGTCAGCTGTCACGCTGTCTTTATTTCGTTGGCAACACTTTAACGCACAAAAGGCCTAAACTCAAATCTTGAGTGAATTTTGAAACACTTAGTTCCAATGGTCAGACTTCTCTATTGAATCCTGGACGAGCCCCCTTTTTATTTGTCTATGTCCGGCTTTATTTCAATAAAATATAATTTTGCTAAACAATACAATACACTAAGTTTTCTTGAAGGGCCTTGAGGCAAAATACAGAAAAACAATGATAAGGTATGTGTGAGGTATCACTCGTGCGCGATCCACCATCTGGCTTAAGTCCACGGATCACACGTCAAAGAGCGCTAGCTGAATGTCCGGCATCCAGAACTGAACTGCTAACGCAGGCTAAATTTCGTCAGTACTTTGAAGGGCATACATAGATTTTCTAAGACATTATGATTTCGACAATTTAATTTTTTCTCCATTTTTATGATAATATTTGTAGATTTAATATTGACACTTTGAATTCCAATAATTGAAATTCCAATAAAAAGGAAACAAACGTTGGAATTCAAATACTTTAAATTCCAATAAAAAGGTATTCCAGAATTCCTTTTTATAATGTCAATCAACCGCGATAGTCTTCGACTTCATATGATATTGTAATTGCTATTTTTTTAAGAATAAAGAAATTATACGTAAAAAAAGCTATCTTAAAGCTTCTATCTCTAAAAGTATTTTAACCATCATCTCGGTTAGTTTAACGACTGAGAAAGAATAATATTATATTTTCCGCGTAAAAAAAACAAAAACCACCGACGCTGCGCGAAGAGCTCTCGCAGCGCGGAATATTTCTCCCATTGTGCTTTTTTCACTTTTCCGGTCGTTCCATGCGGGGAGGGCGAGGGAGGTCAAGGGCGCGCGGAGGCTCCTTCAGGGTTGAGGACTTGAAAGGAGCCGCGGCGGAATACGATATGGAAACGTAATGCGAATCATACACTCAACGTGTTTTATCCGGGATACACAGGCGGCTCGCTGCGCAGCCAAATAAAGAGGATTATCTTGGATTCGTTCCAATCTCGCGTGTAGGGTTGAAACCTCTCCCCCCCCCCTTCGCGAGCGTTGCCTCCCTCATTAAATCCCCGGCTCATACCGCTTTAATCCCCGCGGCAAAACTTTAAATTCAAAATCGACACACCAATTACTCAGAGTATTCAACTGGGGCAGAAGTAGCTTTTTTGTGGAGTGTTACATCCCCTAACATTCTCTCAACGTCTATTCCTTGACATAAAAATCTTGAATATTTTATTATTTAAATTTTATTTAGGAATTAAATACTATAAAACATTGATTTTGCTTTCAAAAATAACAGTAACCGAATGCCAAAACGTTAACCTATTGCTTATTTGATTCTGTCACCCAACTAGAACTAGCCCATTCTAGGGTGGAAAGGAAAAAACTATGCAGGTTTATCTAGATTTATCAGAGCAACTACTCAACAAACTTGAACAATTGCAGAATGTATGTACAAGCAGAATGTATGTACAAAATTGCAGAATGTATGTACAGAATGTACAAGACTGGCAAAAGTACAGAAGAGCTACTTATACCTTAGCATTAAATTCTATAATCTAACGTTTATATCGATATACATCTTGGAAACCTGCAAATTTATAAGGGACCACGATCAGTATTTCAAAACAAACAATGTTGAACACGACTATAACACACGAAATAAACATGAGCTACAAGCACCCAAGCCAAATTTAACTCTATTTAAAAAAGGAATGTTATACAATGCAATAAAAATCTATAACCACCTACCTGCAAATATCAAAGAAATAAAAGGAAAAGGGTTTACAACAGCGTTGAAAAAATGGCTTATCGATAAAAGCTTTTACACATTAAACGAATATTTCTCATAATATTATATTGTAGGCATGCATTTTTCATTTTGTTTTTACAATAATTCAATTAGGAAGATTACAAATTTTCAATTATATACATTTCGTAGTTGTAGGCGGATTTTTGATTATTCCTTGATTTAGATTTTTTTTCATTATTTTTTATATTATTGGTGAATTATTTTTTATTAATTGTTTTCTACTGTTACATTTTAAATTATATACATTTCGTATTTATAGGCGGAATTTTGATTATTCCTTGATTTTGATTTTTTCTTTATTTTTTATATTATTGGTGAATTATTTTTTCTAATTGTCTTCTACTGTTAGTTCTACTTATCCGGTCTGTTTAGATTTTTTCATGTTAAACCAGTGAAATAATTACATTTTTTAATAAGATATTATAATTAGCAGATAAGTCAATTTAGCAGATAAGTAAATTTGTCAATCTGTTTAAATAACAGGTAATTGTGAGATACATAGTTTTACGCATTATCACCATAAATGTATCACCACAATTTCGGACAATAAAAATGTTTCTATTCCTATTTCTATTTCAATTTACTTCCTACCACTATCAAACAACTGGAGGACAAACAATTAAAAAAAACATTAAGGAGATGCTGATAGGCCACCCTTTCTATAATCTGACTGAATTGGAGGGCCATGACTTTGCAAATATCGTACCAATTTGAATGATAATTATATTTGTACTTTTAGTATTTAAATGTAAGATTCAGCTTTAGTTTGATTAATTAACAATTTACTTACTACTTTGGATGTTACTATGTACAGTTTTTTGTACGTATATATTCGATTTATTGACTATTTCAATTATTAGGCTTCTGCTTTGATTTAACAACTTTTTAACTGACCATTTTAATTATTGTGTGTTTAGTAGGTAGCTATTAGAATTATTGACTATTTCATTAAATAAGCCTTTAATTGGTTTTGTTTCTACGACGAATAACTTTTAGTAGGTTCCAAATTTTCTTAGATACTATAATTTAAAAAAAAATAATATATGTATGTTAAGTAAAGATTAAAGTAGTAATGAGACTTAATACTTAAAACACAAATATTTTGACACGTCCAAGAGCGGTTTTTAGCCGCCAATTGGACACGACGTAAATGTATTGTAATGTAATGTATGCATACGATTCATCTTCGGTTTACATAAATATGATCACGTGTCCGAATATAGGGCACAGGTTAAAGTGGTTGTCAGTAAAGGTGAAAGGAAAAATGTTCATATACTTGCTCTCCTATTTGAAGTTCAATTTACTTTTCTAAAATCTTTACAGATTGTTAAAACTTACTCTACATATGAAAATATTTTATAGTCAACAAAGTATACTAATAAACAATAAAGGGATAAGCGACAATGACAATAATATAGCAAAATTATAGCATTCGAATTTACAAATGTCTAGTTTCCTACTTCACGCCAGGCTGCTGCACACGAAAATTTTTCTATACTAACAATGATCTAAAAATGAGTAGTAAAAAGTAATCAATTAATAATCAATTTGTAATATAATAATCATAAATAGTATTAAGAAAAAACAATTTAACTAAAAGGTACTAAAATGGTCACCGGAATAATAATAATAATTGGTATTCAATTGTCAGAAATTATAAATAGTTAAATATAATAAAAAAAATATCAAAATAATTATTTAACAAAAAGACACTAAAATGGTCCTTGCAACAATACAAATATCTAAAAATCATAAACGGTAATAAGAATTCACAAAAATCTACCTTATGAAATCTAAATAACTCCTCGCTAATCAGATGTTGAGTTGACTTCTTCAGTTGTTTTTTTAATAACTACGGATTCCCTTCCCTGGTCAGAGTTTTGAATTGATTGGGCAAACCATTGAAAACCGTGCTTATCGTGTACTCTCCCAATCAACACCATCTTATCTCCACGAGCTTGTAACGGTTAGCATCACGCATAATTTAGCAACTACTTTTAATATAACACGTGTAACATTTTTTTTCACGAATTTGGTCTGATTTCATTAAACAAAATAATTAACCAGAATTTGTATTGCGTCTTTCGCTATAAGCATTTTCCAAACGTTTCTTTTAAATACCACGAATGTACAGTCCGAGGTCATTCTGAAGTTATCAACGTCAAAACGTTGGCTATATAAAACCGCAATTTTTCATGTATTCAAATCACTCTCTCTCTCTTTTCACTCAAACGGCTCATTGGTAAGCGTCTCTGTATATATTAATTAAATATATAATAAATTGTTCAAATTCCAATATGTGTGTTCTCTACTCTCTTGTCCGCTGAGGTAAAAATCTACGTAAGATTCTAACCCTGGTTTCCGCGCAGCATCAAAAAGAGCGACCAGGCACCTTCCAATAAGCTTTTTGAACTATTCATTTTCCACGGTATCGTACTTCGGTCTGCCCTCTCCAGCACCATTGCTAACTTAAATCTAATTTAAAAACAATTAAAAAATTTTGCCTCGTTAGGGCAGGGTTTCAAATTTACCACAGATTTTGCATGGAGAAGTTTCACAAGTGCAAACTTACACAATGTTCAGTTCCTCCGACGTTGTCTGGTTGCCTTGTATGACATTCATTGTAGCCAGTTTGCGTTAGTGGCCCACCTTCAACTAAAACGTATGACGTTTTTTCCAGTCTATCATAGAAATCGAGACTTAAGCAGTTCTTGATGAAAGATCCTGGGAGGCTGCTAGTGGGCTAGCGTGGTCTTCTAATAATATTATGTCACAGTCACTGGGATAATGAATTCGGACCAATATATTGACATCTTATCAAACCGTTTGATACGGGACTACCAGTTATGGCCGGATTTCTCCGTCCTCCCGACTGGTTACGGGTTCGAGGTCGCTTGCGCGGTCCTCTAACTACATCTTGCGGTGTCGACTACAACGGGCGAGCCCGTCACCACAGGACGTTTTAACGATTAGTCGTTCTGTCGCCCTGCAGTGAACGTATAAGACTTGGACAGAACAATCCAACGTCCAGCTACGTCACAACCCGCAACCCGCCTTTACCGCGAGATAGCCAGTATGTTACCTAGCGGGCCGAACACTCGCGCCCTTGCTTCCAATTGTGACCAGATTTCTCCGGTCTCTCGATTGGTTCCGAGTTCGAGGTCGCTTGCGCGGTCCTCTCCCTTACGAAGCGGTGAAACGGTGTGCACCGAATCTATCGCGGACCAAGGCGTCCTTTGCCCGACTCTGAACCGGGATCGGATGGCTAATGTTCATTTCAAGAGCAGTCGCCGTAAGGTAGGCAACCACCCCCGCTCTATAGGAAACAATACAGTTCCCAGACTCCCCCGACTGTTAGTCGGAGAGCACAATCGATTGGCTTGCGCCGCTCGGTGCGCAGACCGTCCAGGAGCGCCAGAGGTTTGATTCCCAGGGGAGACTGGTTGACCCAGTGTCCTACCCGGGTTCGCACCCCATGCGTGGAGGCCATCGGATGGGTGTTGACCCGTGAGTGTGACAGACCCTGAAACAGAATGGGTCTTCGTGGCCAACTCAGCAAGGGCCCATTAGCTCCCTAGCTCCCAACGCTAACTACAGTAAGCGGTAATTCAGTTTGAATTTAACGCAGACCATGGCATTCTTGGCCCGTCTCTGAAGCAGGATCGGGTCGTTTCAAGAGCGGCTGCCAGTAGGGCAGCAGCCACCCCCGCTGCTTAGAAAACCTGTATATCGTTCCCGACTCCATCAGTAGTTTTGCTGTCGCAGCACGGTGCGCATACCGCCCAGTAGCGAGCGAGTGTCACTCCCCAGGAGAAACTGATTAACCAGAATGATAGCCAGGGACACAGAGTCCTTCCCTGGATAGGAGGGACCACCCCTCACAAGACTCCAAATTATTCGATGTGAGGTGGTGGTGTCAACTTACGAGTTATCTCCGTATTTAAAGGCGGTTTTGATGAAGCAGAAGATATTAATTGATTGAATCGATTGAATATTGACAGTTATAACGCTTGCCGAACAGGCTATGTAATCGCGGATGTAGTGACTCGCGGGCCAAATGACTGAATTAGTGAATGAATGCTTTGGTTGCTTTTTGGCCGGTTTATATAGGCCGTGAAATGATGCAATTTGCAATATTCTGAGTAAAAGTATTGTTTCATTGTGCTGATTCATAGCTGCACGAGTCAAAATAATAGCTGAATTGTGTCAGTGGATTTCATTGGAAATCGATGCATTTGTTGATCGTATGTAGTGGACTTAAGGTCCGTTACAACCCTTATTTGAGGAGGTTACTGGATAGACACTGAACCGTGAGTTGAGCCAACCCTGATTAGTTACTATAATATCGAGTGCAAATGTCTTATAACATTATTACCCAACTTCTCACGAAGTTATACGTAATCAATTCGGTATCATTCCGGGGCGCCGCAATCCAGTGATATTTTTACTCGGACGAAGAGCGTGGCTGAGACAGGTGATAATATCTCGTACGAAAGATGTCAATAATATCCGTCTTAACTCCCATCTCCCTCCCTCTCTCTCCCCCTCCCTCTCACCTCCGGGCGAGCGAGCCAACGAAACGAAATATCTACCCGTAATAACGACTGATGGATTGAATTATTGTGAAGCGATAGTCCGCAATTTGATCCCGATACGTGGAGGAAGTAAGTTCGTCTAAGCAACAAAGGTCGATGGAAATGGTGAGTTACTTGCCCGCTGGTGGACCGTTACACGCGCAGGTGGGACAAGTTTACCAACTTCGAATTGATTTTGCCAGTTTTGCGGTAAAACTTGCGAGTATGTCGGAGGATTGCGGAGAGTTTACAGGTAGTTAGTTGCGCTAGTGAGAGACCAATTCAATGTATAACGTAAATGATCTAAATACGGAGTTCTTGCGAGTTTTTTAAAGTGAAAACGTCTATTAGTTGATTACAGTGGCCGGTCGAAATTTATTTTGTAACAAAATATGTACCATCACGTACGATACTAATGGAGTGAGCAATGATCGAGCCTACAACTGATATATCATGTTTGATTTTGGTTCCTAATGATTACATGTAGCTTGGGTGGTGATAACCAAACTATTTATGTCACCTGGCCTACCCAACTCACGGTTCAAGACCTATCTGGTAGCCTCCTCGAATAGGGGCTTACCCTGTCAGGGCCGCTGTGAGCTTCCGCCACGGCTGTCATCCTACAGCCGGAGGCGGTTGGGATCAGAAGATTGCGGATTTGGAGAAATACCTCGGGCGGAACTGGGCGGTTGGAGCACTATCTGCACTGAAAAAACGGAGAAATACCAGGGGTGGTCTGGAGACGTATGCTACCTATGAAAGCGGAGGGTAGTTGTCTTCAACCCTTGAATCGATCCGTCGGTCACCTGATCCCGAGTGAGCATTGCGCGAAAAGGGAGTCGCAGTCCGCGAAATATTCAAACTAAATAACCACTTACGGCAAGTAGAGGCCGCGGTCTCGTCACGGGTTCGAGGTCGCTTACCTCGAACCCGTGACCAGACCGCGGGACGGAGAAATCCGGCTAAATCTGGTAGTAAGTGCCTCGCGGTAAGGCGTCTCAGTGCCGCGCGGTAAGGCGTCGGCTTCTTACGGGCATGTTGGCGAAACTAGACTGTGGACTGTGTTGTCCCTAAGTTTCTGTGTAATCACCTCACGGCTGAAAGAACGATCTACACTACTGTGAAAAAGTCTTCGAACAGTTACCCACAAAATAAACGAGATGTCGTATTTTTGAAAGTAACTAAGTGGGCCCATTTCTTTTTTTTTGTCTGGCTTGTTCATTCATCGGAGGAGTCATAAAACTTTATTAGACATTTCTGCAACCTACCTGGGTTGGGAAACAATTAGAAGAGTGGACAATGGTAAAATTTTCATAAAATGCCGTTCTCGTCTTTACCTGAAAAAGGGGTTGTATTTAATACTAATGTTATTTTTGAGTAGTTGCATATTGAGTACGTCGCAAAACGGTTATTGTGAAATAGGTTTTGATTCTCTCTGCGAATATTTAAAAAAGATATAATTCGAAATACCGTCGTTTAACCCTGCCTCGGAAAATTGTTTATATTGCTGTTGACCTGTGAACTCTTTTAATATATTTTATTAAAATGAATAAAATTAGTGCAATGGATCGACAAAAAAATATTATTCACCATAAAGAAGGACATTCAGTGCGAAAAATCCAACAACTAAATGGAAAATCTGTTTGTGAAATCTATAATGTGATCAAAAAATTCAAAAATATCGGCCAAATCGAAGACTGTCCGAGGAGTGGAAGACCTAAAAAGATTGATGAATAATCAGAGCACTATAAAGTGGTCTCATCCTTGAGGTAAAAAAAAAACTCAAGCCGTGATCTGGCCCAGGATCTTAATGAGTCTTGCGGCGTTTTGGTGACCCTATCGGCTTTTCGAAAAGTCCTGCTGAAAAATAATCTTCGAGGGTGTGTGACCAAGCGGAAACCATTACTTCGTAAGAATAATCGTCAGAGACGATTAAAATTTGCCCAAGAACATAAAATTTGGACCATGGGCCGTAGTAAAGAGTCCTCTGGACAGACAAGTCCAAATTCAATTTTTTTAGATCTAATCGCCGCCAATTCGTCCGCAGATGCCACGGAGGACAATATAAAGACAAGTGTTTGGCTGCAACAGTTAAGCACGGGGGAGGTTCTGTTATGGTTTAGGGGTATTTTTCGGTGAATGGGGTTGGACCCTTGGTCAGAATTCATGAGAGACTGAATTCAGCCGGGTACATGAATTACTAAAGCAGTACAGTTGTTGGATTTTTCGCACTGAATGTTCTTCTTTATGGTGAGTAATATTTTTTTATCGATCCATTGCACTAATTTTATTCATTTTAATAAAATATATTAAAAGAGTTCAGAGGTCAACAGCAATATAAACAATTTTCCGCGGCAGGGTTAAACGACTTTATTTCGTATTTTTTTTTTTTAATATTCGCAGAGAGAATCAAAAACTATTTCACAATAACCGTTTTGCGACGTACTCAATATGCAACTACTCAAAAATAACATTAGTATTAAATACAACCCCTTTTTCAGGTAAAGACGAGAACGGCATTTTGTGAAAATTTAACCATTGTCCACTCTTCTAATTGTTTACCAACCCAGGTAGGTTGCAGAAATGTCTAATAAAGTTTTATGACTCCTCCGATGAATGAACAAGCCCGACAAAAAAAAGGAATGGGCTCACTTAGTTACTTTCAAAACTACGACACCTCTTTTATTTTGTGGGTAACTGTTCGAAGACTTTTTCACAGTAGTGTATATCGTTATAACAGCCTGAGATGTCGGGTTCGCCCGTTGCAGACAACAGCTCCAAAGATCACGTTTGTACGTGTTTATAGCGCAGGTGCTAGTTTGTATTTGACATCATCGTGCGGTGTAGACGCATGCGTGTGATGCGTCTGCATTCGTCATCGTGTAGAATTTCATGTTAGTGTAGCGCGGACACCTGTTGAGCAAGGACGTTGATTCTGGCGCCGTTGTTAAGAGCTCGTGGAGCACTACAAGGACTCAAAGTGAGACAATAAAAATAGTCGCCGGAATATAAGTGACAATGGGCGGACAACACTAAATTGGAAACTTCAAAATAATTAAAAATGTCGTCTCATATGATGCTCGGAATTATAGAAAACTTAAGTCAGAAGAAAGATCGCATCGGAAAAAGAAAATAGGCCTTAAAAATCCCGTGCTGAGCGAATGCGAGAGCTACGGCAGAGTCGTAAAGAATAAGAGAATACGGCTACTTCGCAGCTGGAGTACACATCGGGCGTATATGGTATTTTAAATATATTCTTTTGTAGCGTTCTACTGACGATATAACTATTGACGATTGACGAATTCACGAAAACAATGCGGCAGTATATGTTCGACACTGACTATATATTCTTGTGTAGCATAATATGCCTTTAACAATTGCTAAATTCGATCCATTATGATCTAATTTTCCCAATTATATTCAATAGCATATTAAAATGTGGCATATTCGACACTAACGACGACAAAAATTGGGGACCGACTGAACACGAGAAAATATCAGAACCGCATCAAGGGCGAAAGAGTGTTTTTTCCCAGGCCGATAATGGCGGGAAGTGGGAGAGTCGGAGGGTGGAGGGGGGGGGTGGATTTGGGGCAGAAGGGAGGGAGGTAGATGATCCGTCACGGCGGGTGACTTTAATCCACAGATACAGCTGTCAGTGCAAGGAAGATGGATCTCCGACGGATAAAAGATGGCCGCCGACCTAGGCTAGTTTTCTGTTTCGCTAGCGCGATACTTTACGGGAGAGAGAGCCTTATTTATGATCGCCTGATAGCGATTGCCGTTAAGCGCCTATCAATCTAGATGCGAAGATCGAGTCATGGCCTGATTTAAGATAATTTAGCTTCAGGTTGAAAATATAGTCATATAAAGCTATTCATGTGGATAAGTTGCCTAACCTATGGACAATGTCTTATTGTGGTCGTATATTAGGTCAGACAAAAAGTATATGAAAGCAACCACTAGATGGCAGTGAGCCGAAGTTTCTTTAATTTATGAAGTTTGTTTTACTGTCACAAGAGCATATAAAACATACCACGTCAATCTGTCACTTTATTTATTTTTTTAACACGCTTTTATTAGGTCGACCTGTATGTAACTAACTATGTAATGGAATCTAAGGTAACTAATTTAACCATCTACCAAGGATCGTAGCATCACGAAAATTAGCAGCTGTATGTAGTTCGATGACAATACAATAATATAGTACTGTCGAACTGATCGATGGAGTCGGAATATATGAACTGGAACTTCATGATGGAACATGGTATCATAGCATCAGTGGCATTCTGTGATGGAATATCGTATCATAGCCGTGTGTATGTGAATATCGTATCATAGCCCAAAAGCGTGTTTTTAGTGTTTTTTTTAAACTATTAATTTATTTATAACACAAGTTCGTAGAAAAATTCTCGTTCTCTGGTCATAAACGCTCAATTATCGAAAATGAATAGTGGAAAAATGATCTGTACGCTGATCAAAATGGACGAAAATAATCGTTGTTTTTCGCGCAAATTAGCCGCGACAGCACTGCCTTTTTAATTACCCGGCCAATCCATCAAACAACAATTTACTCGCGCTCGCTCGTTCGCCCGACGGAGCTTCCGGAAAATGCGGAAAATATTCAGAGCGATGAGAAAACAAAATAACGTTTATGGCGCGCGCAATGTTTCATTAACTATTGCGTGATTAAATACTTCGATTGGAGCGTTATCCAATAAACGAACTGTTAATTACGCAAAATATTTTAAAATATTACGTTATATTACTCTGTCGGCCCACCAACCGATGCAGAGAGAATGTATTGTGAACGCTCAAAATTTGCTTTCGAGATGAGGACGGAAATATTCATTTTGAGCCCCTATGAGACGATTAAGACAATTAACAGACTTAAGTTCGTCTGTGTGTCTTTTATTTAATTTTTTTATTTTATTAATTTAGGTAAGTAACAGCATGAACTTATAAAATTAGATACATAATTCTTAAAAAAACATGTTCTTATGCCGATTATAACTTACGCCGTTCGAAATTATTTGAAAAATATTTTACAAACTAAATTATGAAACAAAAAATACAATACATCCGTATATATTTATTAATCAAATGACCGCAAAAGTTGTAGAGTTAACCGCAAACATATAAACTTAAACAACATAAATTCAAAATAAGTAAATGGGAATACATATATAAGTTATATTATATTTATACATACATATTACAAATCAATAATTACTGGCAGTTGTCGCTGCTGCTTCAAGGGCGGTTCGTACTGCCGATTTGAAGCTTATTTTGTTTCTACTATAAATGTCAAGCCCTGTGAATTTATCATTATACGTACGTGGCAATCGGTTAAGCATTGAATTGCGCGTGTAGTTAGAATGTCGTTTCGGGAGCTCGAATAACTGTATAGATCGGACTCGTCTGTGCGTCTGTGCGCCTATACGTCTGTGCGTCTGTGTTTCTGTGTGTCTGTGCTTGCCGATGTGTCTGTATGTGTGTCTGTGTGTCTACGCTTCTGTGCGTGCGTGCCTGCGTGTGTGTGTATATGTATTTATCCACGTTAGTGCCCAAACGCTTAATTAAGTTGAGCTGAGATTTGTCATACAGGCATCATTTGGTCAAGGCAAAAGTTGAAGGGACTGTGGTTGAAATCGGTCCACCAGGGGGCGCACTAGTCAATCTCGAAATATTGGACCTACATACTTGAAATTTGGTACACAGATGCGTTGTTGGGCCGAAATCGCCAGTCAGCATATCTGCATAAACGGTTGAATCGAAAGTGTTAAATGCGTTGCATTCTCATATCCACACTCGTTGCCAACTTCCTATTCAGTATTCAATCAGGTCAACCTCCTTTCCGAAGGGACATGAAGCTTAAAATCTTTACATAAGTCTTTCGTTACTTGCCGGGAAAGTATTGAGATGAGACAACCGATTTTTTTCTTCAACTAACAGCAGCTTTGCGTTGCTAGACGTTAGCACAATTTCTATCATTTTCGTCATACTTCAAATTTGACGAAGTTGTAAATATTCTAGACGCGTCTTCTCGCCGCGAAAGCCTCCCGCGAAATGAACGCAATTAACCGGGTACATTTGATGAGACGCGTTGCGAACAAGTACCTACATTCCCTTCATAATTACGCTCCATTTTGTTAGTTTCGCCTGGAAATTGGCGCCCGACGAGGACGGGTCGCCCTGTTGAATATTGCAAACCACATCTACTTTCCTAATTGGGATTTTGGGGATTGCATTACCAGTCGCACAAACCTCAATAAACTATTTATATTCATATATCAGTTTTATTTCAAGTTTTTATTTTATTTTATTTTTATTTTATTATCAAAAAAATACACTAAAATATTACTAAATTAATTGGGTAATTAAATTATTCAACTAAGTAAATTACACTACTGACAATTTAAAATGTATGAATACTAGTAGTATTGTAAAATGTATTGAGCTTATAATTTCACAACTATTATTTAACAATGATCCTCAGAATTACGATTTATATTAACAAAAGCAACAGCAGAAGCAAAATCAACTAAACCTAACACATAGAAAAGAAAAATAGTAATAAATTAAAATTTATATATTAAAATATAGTCATCATTGTTTAGCGTAGTGTAGCGTCATCGATTTATATCCTGCTTTATATGATCTGATTCTAACAATTCACGATTATTTGAAATTATTTTATTCAGTTATGATACTGAACTTAGATTAGATCTAGAAACTAGAACAGACATTAGATTTTCAATTTGTTTTTAAAATAGGTAATATAATTCAACTATATAGCACCTAAAATATTCAACCGCCTTGATGACAAAATAAAGTTAATAGAAAATACCATTTTATTCAAAAAAAATATTAAAAAATGGCTTGACGACATAGGTCGTTTAAGGACAGAGAAAGAACTGCTGCAAGTCATATCTTAAATATATATATATATATATATATATATATATATATATATATATATATATATATATATATATATATATATATATATATATATATATATATATATATATATATATATATATATATATATATATATATATATATATATATATATATATATATATATATATATATATATATATATATATATATATATATATATATATATATATATATATATTGTGACATAGATAGTGGGGGAATACCTTTGGTGACCTTTAGAATCTATAGTAACCTGTAGAAACTAGAATCACCTTAGTAAAAGTCACTTGTTTTTCTTAGAATTCGATTTATTGGGATCTTAGTCCCCATTACGAGAATATAAAGAAAGTGGAAACTAGAATCATTGAAAGTAGAGCAAAAGACGTGCGATCCTTATCCAGGGTCGGCTTACAAAGTATTGGACTTTTAAAACAATTATTGGATTGTAGCACGTGGGGACACGGGAATGTAGGATGTGACGATCTTCGACGGAGTCGCGTTTCTTTTCGGCTGGCCGATCCCCGTTCTTCCTCTTCCCGCTCTACGCCGTGCTTTCCCACGGGAGACGGCGGCTGATGTACATGCGACGGGCGGCACTCTCGTACGTGCGATGATGTTTACGTTGGTCGCGGTCGACCGTCTTGCGATTCGGTAGGTAGATCGGCAGGAATGGTCCAACGGAGAAGATTAATCCGATAGGAGAATCCCTGTAATTACACAGGAGCAATAAGTGGGAGAGAAGGAAAATGAGGAGTCAGTTTGCCCAATCCTAGGGAGTCGGCTCACTCTTCAATCCATCCCTTCCCAACCGAACGGATAAGGATTCATCTTGTATCTAAATATTGAACAACCGCTTCAAAACTCACCGGGTTAATTTATCTGATTACGTGCACCACGGGATTCTCAATTAATATCGACCGCACCAGCTGAATTGCGAATTCGAAAAAGAAAGGGCGGAAACATGGCCGTCTAATGATGGATTCTTACTCGACTCGTTTAGGCTTCCGGTGCTTAATTTACATTTATTTTATTAATTTGAATAATTGTTACAGTATTTTTATAAAATACTAGATTTAATTTCTAGTTAAACGGATCTGATTTAATGTGGCTAAGTGTCCGCGTTTTTACGTACGGAATTTAATTACCCATGTTAATCATGATTTTGTGTATTAAAAATTGTATAATACCCAAATAAATTATTGTATTAATTTTCCTAGCATCCTGGTTTATAATTTGATCTTTCTTTATTTTTACCGACTTAATTAAAATTATTCTTTTTCCTAAAATCCATTTTCATAACTGAATACAAGATTTACTTGTGGCAATCGACTAGCCGACAATGGATTCGGTGTCAAATGTACGCTTGTAGATACTACGATAGTCGTATGTCGTATATGACAGTCCTAGCTTGCAAAGCTTGTGAATTGCATCAAGATGGCGCTGCATGCATCTTATGCGTGTGTGTAATGTTGTTTACTTAAAGTGCAATGCGAATTTATCGGGGAAAACAGCAATCGTGTCACAATCCCCCCGCCTCGAACCGAAAATTCACGGAAGCAGCGGAATTTTCGCCTTATTCACGTAAGTAGATAACATCCAACATTCCTACGCGCTTCCCAAGTTTGACAGCTTTAAGCACGCGCTGATTCTAACCTGTGAACTCACCTGACTCTGGGTCAACGATGTGCCCCTCACGCGTCCGACCCGGGATCCAATCCTTCCTTATTCTATTCAAGGATAAGCCCTTATTCGATTCAAGGAACCTACTTTTAAGGATTAGCCCAAGAAGAACGTTGAACAGCTCGGTAATTAATCTTTCATACAAGCTCTTACATTCTTTCAATCATAAATCTCTGCACTCATCACCATCTATAATACGGTAGCCAATCTAATAGGCATACCGATCCTTTCATTCGACACTGAAACCCTAAATAATGTGTGCTACTGTGTCACACCAATTTCGTTGACACCTCATCGAAGCCTCCCTTTCCTGCCTAGAACGCTTTGCTGCACTGCTACTTAAATAAAACTTTACTTTTCAGAACGAATGCATTGTCGCCTTGGTTCCACTGAAACTGCGGCAACCTGTTGTGTGCACTGGACCCATATTCGATAATGTTCCAGTCTAACTACACCAACCTAATAACAACCACCATATAATGTTTGTGGATATGATGAATAACATCACAACAGAAATTGCTTCATGGATTACATTCGGAAAACAACACTATGACGTATAAAGTAATCAAAACAAAACGCTCACTATACAAGTCGCTGAACAACCACCGAATGACAAGGTAAACCCAATTTTATTTAATATTATAATGAATTATGAACATATTAGATGACAGTTGACAGTCTATTTTAAGGTTATTATTTTTTTATTTTTTTATTTGATTTTAAATGATTACTGCGATGGATCGGGATCCTGAATCTGAATACCTGGAGACTTTTGGGGATCCAGAGTTAGATTTCCAGGGATTTTAAAATCTTTGGCATGATGTGTACCTGCCACTTCTTTCCCCGCCAACGTCTCCAATATATAGACGTTGTCGGATAACTTTTCCTTTACGCGGAACTCTTCGAAGTTTGGGGCGAGTTTAGCCGAGAAATTATTCCCTTTATTAGAAAGGAAACGCGTCTTTTTCCAAATGACATCGCCCTTTTGCAGAACCGGAGTACGGCGACCCTTATTGTAAGAGTGCTTATTCCTCTCATGTTGCTTCTGCAAATTGGCCTTAACCATTTGAAAAATGTTTTCCAGCTGACCCAATCTGTCAATTCGATCGTCTTCTTCCGGTGACATGAGGACAGCTTGCGTTTCCGCTGCCGTCATTGCGGAATAAACCTCGCCGGATGTTACCAGTTCCCGACCGAAAACTAAAAAGTTCGGACTGAAACGACTAGATTCGGATTTGGCAGAATTCAACGCATACTGGAACTCAGGTAAATGTATGTCCCAGGATTTATGATATCTACCCACGTAAGCGCATAGCATGGTACTTAGAGTACGATTATATCTTTCTACGGGGTTGACCTGAGGGGTATAAAATGGGGTGTTAAATATTTGGGGAATTTTATGCTCCTCAAAAAATTTCTTCATTTCTTTAGAAATGAATGGTTTACCGTTATCGGTTAGGATTACCCTGGGGACACCGTGAATTAAAAACACCTTCTCTTTAATTAAAGGAATCATTTTGCTCGACGATGCCTCTTTCAATGGAATTATAATGGTATACTTGCTAAAACAACATGTTATTAGCAAAATATAACGGTTTCCTTTGCTTGATGACACCATGGGGCCATGAATATCCAAGGCAATATATTCGAACGGGCGACTACACTTTTTGGGTGAGTTCATAGTGCCCAATGGACTTGTTGTTACATGTTTAGTGGCCATGCAGGTATTGCAATTTGCTACATATTTGACGACCGTTTGATACAACCCTGGCCAATAGTAATGTTGCCTCAATCGGTTATATGTTTTGTAGACCCCGAGATGACCGGCAGTTGGATTATCATGGTACTCTTTAAACAACCGGGTTTGATCTTCTAACATGACGACCTCCTTCCACTGAAATTCTGGATCAACTTCCCCGTCTGCTTTACTATATCGGTAACGTTTGCCATTTTTAATCGTCCAATTAGGATGAGCGATCGGATTATTTGCCACACCTAGGTATTGCTTCTTGAACCAGGTATCCTCTGTTTCAGAAACGCTGACACTTGCTACGAGTGGAGCTCGAGATAACGCGTCTGGGACCTTCTGCTCACTCCCTTTCCGATGGACTATACGGAAATTGTACGGAGAGAGACGAACCCCCCCATCGAGCCAACCGACCTGTAGGCGAATCGATCGAAAGAAACCATTTTAAGGCTGCGCTGTCTGTATGAATTTCAAATAACGCTGTGCCTTCTAAATAGCACCTCCACTGTTCAACGGCGTGTAAAACTGCGAGGGCCTCTCGTTCCACCGCTGAGTAATGTCTCTCAGCCGCTGTTAGGGTCCGACTTGAAAATGCCACCGGCCTTTCCTCTTCGCCGTTGCCCTGCGTCAAAACAGCGCCTGTCCCGTAAGCCGAGGCGTCCGCGTATACTCTGAACGGCAGGTTGTAGTTAGGACACGCCAGGACCGGTGCTGATGATATTGCTGCTTTTAATTTATTAAAAGCGGCTTCAGCTACGGGATTCCAGGAAAATTTCGGTGAACCAGGTTTTGTGGACGTCAATTGATTTAACGGGGCAGCTGTTGTGGCGAATCCCTCAATGAATCGCCTATACCAGCTGGCCATTCCGAGAAATCTACGCAACTCCTTTTTAGATTTTGGAGTCGGAAACGCAGTAATTGCGGCAACTTTGTCTGGATTGACTCTCAATCCAAAACGATCAACGACATGGCCGAGATAACTGAGTTCTGACCTAAAGAATTTACATTTTTCAAAATTTATTGATAGATTAGCGTACTTTAACCGTTCTAGCACTCGAGTTAACAGCGATGCATGTTCGTCAAATGAGGTTCCTGTAATGATGATGTCGTCTAAATATACGAACACGCGTCTCTCAAATCCGGAACCAAACAGCGAGTCCATGAGGGATTGAAGAATCCCGCTGCCGTTGGAAACCCCGAACGCGGTTTTAGAAAATTGAAACGAGTTCCGGAATGGTACTGTGAACGCTGTCTTTGGCCTTGATTCTGGTGAAATTGGGATTTGCCAAAATGCAGAACTAAGGTCGATTGAGCTGAGGTACCTGGAATCTCCCAGGCTGTCCAATATATCTGTGATATATGGCAGACCGTACGCATATTTTTTTGTTACCGCGTTTAATTTTCGCGAGTCAAGACAGAAACGATAAGATCCATCAGATTTCGGAACCATTAGCACAGGATTATTCCAGGGGCTTATTGCTGGCTCAATGACGCCTAAACTCAGCATCCTATCCACTTCGTTATTTAATGCTTCCAATTTCGATGGTGAAAGCCGGTAATATCGTTGTTTAATTGGCAACGCGTCTCCGGTATCTATCACATGTTCAATCAGAGATGTCTTTCCTAACCCAATCTTCTCACTAGAAATATCCTGATATTGCTGAATGATATTATCGGCAATAAGCCGTTGTTCTACACTTAAATACTCATAATCGGTAATTATAGGTTCGATTAAACGACAAGTATTGATCTCCGAAGTATTACAAGTTCTTAAAAATTGCATATCACTAGGAATTAGGCCAAATTTTTCCCAGACATCTATACCTAAAATCAATGGTATATTTATGGCTGGAATAATGTAAAATATACACACTATCGTAACACCTTTAATTGTTACTGGTAGTCTTAGTGCACCGCTACAAAAAGATTTAACTCCATTTGCCGACGTCACAAAAAAGGGTTTACAAGGCTCTATTTTGAATCCTTGATTAATTATTTGAATATGGGCTTCCGATCCTATTATATTTAAAGTGGAACCAGAATCTAACAAACCTTTTAATGAAACTTTTCCAAAACATACTTCTAAATATAATAATTTTTCGGCGCTACTAACAGTTTGAGAGCAATTTATTTGAATTATCGATTTCTGGAGCTCCGTAGGAAGATCTATTGATCCGTCACTCTTATACGTCTTGCTATTGACATTTCGAGACCAAATCTGCCTCCCGTGAACCTGATTGCTAGTAGTGCCTATGTCTAGTTTTTTTGGTTTTGATCACTACGATAATTCGTAGGAGTTCCTGACCTATCCTGATTATGGCTATTTACTGCATCTTTATTCTTGCAGTTACTGCAGGTTGGAATTCTTTGTCCGGGCGCTTTACATCTAAAACAAAATATTTCCTCCTTGCGCGGACAATGCCAGTATTGATGATCATTCGTTTCGCACCTTAAACAGGTTTGCCTCCTGCCAAACGACTTTACCGCGTAAACTCGCGACCGATTATTAACGTTATCCCTTTTTTCAGGATGATCTAACCGACTATCTACCCTTGGCCTGTCTGCGACTCTCTCCCCGACCACGGAGTGTTTAGAACCCGTCGACAAGAAATCCGCCGGTGTTTCTGCGAAGAACTTTGAACGGAGATGGTTCTTCTCCAAACGCTCACAGAAAGTTTGCAGCTTTGAGACGGAATCCAGATCGTTCAACCCGAACTGATTCGAATACACTGGCCGAACGTTACGCAGCAGTATTTCAAGTCGTTGATCTTCAGACATGGGCCTAGCCAGACGATTGAATAAGGTGTGCATTATGTAGAAGTAGTCTGCAACGGTTTCGTTTTTACCTTGCGTCCTAACATATATTTGTTTAGATAACCTGAATTGGTAATCTTCAGGCTGAAATTTTTGTTTCAGCAGCTGTTGAAACTGTTCCCATGAGATTAAATAGTCTCGCACCTGACGATACCACAGTAACGCGGGCCCATTCAAGAGTTCCGGCAACCCCCGCAATAATGAAGTCTCTGCGATCATTCTACTAGATGCTAACTCACCGATTCTCTCCAGGAATTCGAAGACACAGCTGCTACCATCGTACGACAAACGGAGCTTTGAAATGTCGACCCCTTTAATGGTCGCAATATTATGCAATGGATTACTGCCAGTAATTTTTATCAATAATTACTGGCAGTTGTCGCTGCTGCTTCAAGGGCGGTTCGTACTGCCGATTTGAAGCTTATTTTGTTTCTACTATAAATGTCAAGCCCTGTGAATTTATCATTATACGTACGTGGCAATCGGTTAAGCATTGAATTGCGCGTGTAGTTAGAATGTCGTTTCGGGAGCTCGAATAACTGTATAGATCGGACTCGTCTGTGCGTCTGTGCGCCTATACGTCTGTGCGTCTGTGTTTCTGTGTGTCTGTGCTTGCCGATGTGTCTGTATGTGTGTCTGTGTGTCTACGCTTCTGTGCGTGCGTGCCTGCGTGTGTGTGTATATGTATTTATCCACGTTAGTGCCCAAACGCTTAATTAAGTTGAGCTGAGATTTGTCATACAGGCATCATTTGGTCAAGGCAAAAGTTGAAGGGACTGTGGTTGAAATCGGTCCACCAGGGGGCGCACTAGTCAATCTCGAAATATTGGACCTACATACTTGAAATTTGGTACACAGATGCGTTGTTGGGCCGAAATCGCCAGTCAGCATATCTGCATAAACGGTTGAATCGAAAGTGTTAAATGCGTTGCATTCTCATATCCACACTCGTTGCCAACTTCCTATTCAGTATTCAATCAGGTCAACCTCCTTTCCGAAGGGACATGAAGCTTAAAATCTTTACATAAGTCTTTCGTTACTTGCCGGGAAAGTATTGAGATGAGACAACCGATTTTTTTCTTCAACTAACAGCAGCTTTGCGTTGCTAGACGTTAGCACAATTTCTATCATTTTCGTCATACTTCAAATTTGACGAAGTTGTAAATATTCTAGACGCGTCTTCTCGCCGCGAAAGCCTCCCGCGAAATGAACGCAATTAACCGGGTACATTTGATGAGACGCGTTGCGAACAAGTACCTACATTCCCTTCATAATTACGCTCCATTTTGTTAGTTTCGCCTGGAAATTGGCGCCCGACGAGGACGGGTCGCCCTGTTGAATATTGCAAACCACATCTACTTTCCTAATTGGGATTTTGGGGATTGCATTACCAGTCGCACAAACCTCAATAAACTATTTATATTCATATATCAGTTTTATTTCAAGTTTTTATTTTATTTTATTTTTATTTTATTATCAAAAAAATACACTAAAATATTACTAAATTAATTGGGTAATTAAATTATTCAACTAAGTAAATTACACTACTGACAATTTAAAATGTATGAATACTAGTAGTATTGTAAAATGTATTGAGCTTATAATTTCACAACTATTATTTAACAATGATCCTCAGAATTACGATTTATATTAACAAAAGCAACAGCAGAAGCAAAATCAACTAAACCTAACACATAGAAAAGAAAAATAGTAATAAATTAAAATTTATATATTAAAATATAGTCATCATTGTTTAGCGTAGTGTAGCGTCATCGATTTATATCCTGCTTTATATGATCTGATTCTAACAATTCACGATTATTTGAAATTATTTTATTCAGTTATGATACTGAACTTAGATTAGATCTAGAAACTAGAACAGACATTAGATTTTCAATTTGTTTTTAAAATAGGTAATATAATTCAACTATATAGCACCTAAAATATTCAACCGCCTTGATGACAAAATAAAGTTAATAGAAAATACCATTTTATTCAAAAAAAATATTAAAAAATGGCTTGACGACATAGGTCGTTTAAGGACAGAGAAAGAACTGCTGCAAGTCATATCTTAAATATATATATATATATATATATATATATATATATATATATATATATATATATATATATATATATATATATATATATATATATATATATATATATATATATATATATATATATATATATATATATATATATATATATATATATATATATATATATATATATATATATATATATATATATATATATATATATATATATATATATATATATATTGTGACATAGATAGTGGGGGAATACCTTTGGTGACCTTTAGAATCTATAGTAACCTGTAGAAACTAGAATCACCTTAGTAAAAGTCACTTGTTTTTCTTAGAATTCGATTTATTGGGATCTTAGTCCCCATTACGAGAATATAAAGAAAGTGGAAACTAGAATCATTGAAAGTAGAGCAAAAGACGTGCGATCCTTATCCAGGGTCGGCTTACAAAGTATTGGACTTTTAAAACAATTATTGGATTGTAGCACGTGGGGACACGGGAATGTAGGATGTGACGATCTTCGACGGAGTCGCGTTTCTTTTCGGCTGGCCGATCCCCGTTCTTCCTCTTCCCGCTCTACGCCGTGCTTTCCCACGGGAGACGGCGGCTGATGTACATGCGACGGGCGGCACTCTCGTACGTGCGATGATGTTTACGTTGGTCGCGGTCGACCGTCTTGCGATTCGGTAGGTAGATCGGCAGGAATGGTCCAACGGAGAAGATTAATCCGATAGGAGAATCCCTGTAATTACACAGGAGCAATAAGTGGGAGAGAAGGAAAATGAGGAGTCAGTTTGCCCAATCCTAGGGAGTCGGCTCACTCTTCAATCCATCCCTTCCCAACCGAACGGATAAGGATTCATCTTGTATCTAAATATTGAACAACCGCTTCAAAACTCACCGGGTTAATTTATCTGATTACGTGCACCACGGGATTCTCAATTAATATCGACCGCACCAGCTGAATTGCGAATTCGAAAAAGAAAGGGCGGAAACATGGCCGTCTAATGATGGATTCTTACTCGACTCGTTTAGGCTTCCGGTGCTTAATTTACATTTATTTTATTAATTTGAATAATTGTTACAGTATTTTTATAAAATACTAGATTTAATTTCTAGTTAAACGGATCTGATTTAATGTGGCTAAGTGTCCGCGTTTTTACGTACGGAATTTAATTACCCATGTTAATCATGATTTTGTGTATTAAAAATTGTATAATACCCAAATAAATTATTGTATTAATTTTCCTAGCATCCTGGTTTATAATTTGATCTTTCTTTATTTTTACCGACTTAATTAAAATTATTCTTTTTCCTAAAATCCATTTTCATAACTGAATACAAGATTTACTTGTGGCAATCGACTAGCCGACAATGGATTCGGTGTCAAATGTACGCTTGTAGATACTACGATAGTCGTATGTCGTATATGACAGTCCTAGCTTGCAAAGCTTGTGAATTGCATCAAGATGGCGCTGCATGCATCTTATGCGTGTGTGTAATGTTGTTTACTTAAAGTGCAATGCGAATTTATCGGGGAAAACAGCAATCGTGTCACAATATATATATATATATATATATATATATATATATATATATATATATATATATATATATATATATATATATATATATATATATATATATATTTGCATAACTTTACTATTATAATATATAATATAAGATATTAAACAAAATGTACTATATTGTAATATAATGCAAAAGAATAATACTATAATATATTTAGATCGTTATATTTATATATTTGTGTATGTATGTATGTATATGTATGTGTGTATGTGTATATGTATCTCCATGAGTACCTACGTCAGTTAGGCTTCTCCACCTAAGTCAGAAAGTAAGTCGTATGCCCAGATACAGGCTATATTTGGCCTAGTTGGGTATACGCTGAGCATGGTCATGTGAATGTGGGCCGTTGTTTCTTCGCACCATTACTTGTTATGACCATTTTTATGCGTTTTATAATTATGTCTAATACAAATAAATAAATAAATAAATGAAAGTAATATCATGCAAAAAGTATGTAATAACTACCTGTTACTTACAGTAACTTGTATATTAATTTCTATATTGTAACACGTCCGAGAGCAGTTTTCTCGCCAATTGGACTGTAATGGATACAATAACTGGATACAAATATTGTATGACTGGACGCCAGAGATGCTGGAAGTTATTTAAATGCCTTCCACCATACACATCCAGACCCCAGGAACCTCGTTCGTTGGTAGTATTTAGAGAATAGTTCATTTTCCTTTTGTAGCAATACCCCTTGCCCAGCTAGACATATTAATTATATCTGGCTGCAAGGCAACCTTAGATCAAGGACGGTATACTTATCGCCATGATAAAGTCCTTGTCGTGATTCGAGTGGTAATTAGCCTTTCAGTGGCACGTGCCAATAAGTGGTCTGGTGGTCTGACAGTCACCTCTAAATCCCCAATAAAGTTTGTGCGGGATGGCTTTAAAGGCACTCCACTACAAAACCTTTCTCAATAATCGAAAAAGCATCAGATTGCTTCCTGAAGGTCGATTCGATCTCTAAGCAGTATAAATTCCCTGAAAGTCTCGGATGCACAGCCCTCCGTACAGATATAAATCTTTACTCTCCATCTCGGAAAATAGCTCTTATTGTAGAACTAGCTAACCCGTGCCCACTTCGTCGGGCGGTAAAACTGTTTACCTGTGATGAAATTATTAGTGTGGTTCGGTTAGTACTGAGTGCTATGATTTATTTCCTGACTGCCAAAATAAGGGTTATATTTCTACTGCATATGTATGTATGTATTAGCATGCTAATTTGACTATAATACCGTTATTTGTGAGTGCCTTCTTGTGAGTGTCTTATTTGTGAGCGTATTATTTCTTTAACTATATTTGCAGTAAAAGGGAAATTATATGCAGTAAAAGGGAAAAGTCTTTCGTTTTAAAGACTTGAGGATAAATTAACTTATTTTGATAAGAATTCATAATTGTGGATAATATGACCAATAAACACGACCTAATGATTTAAATTATTTTTTAATATAAAATACTACTTTTTGTAACTTAAATATAAAATTAGACATATGTTGTCGCTGACTTTTTTGTAGGCATTATCAAGCTCTACAACTTTTCTCTAGAACTTAATCATATATCTCTCATCGTTAAGGCAGCGTTAGTTAGAAACGTTTTCGTTCGACCGCTTATCGATATTTATTCGACCGATATTTTCAATATCGGTTCAGTAGATCCAGAGATTACTTTATACAACGTCACAAACTTTACCTCTTTATAATATTAGTATAGATTAACTGTTCTATAAGAATCAAATATCGAAAAAGACCACGAGTACAAATTAAATAAATCTTATGATCTCGCAAATAAATCCGGAACGGTTTCACTGTTCACCTTCAAGGGGTGGAAGCTACCGCTTGTTGCCTGCCAGCCAAATCTCTGTTTACCTCTTTAAGGCTCGGCGTAAACGAGCCACCGGCTACAGCCAGCGGTGGTTGTCTAGCGCGACGAGTAGTGTAGCGAGTCCATACAAAATGTATAAAAAAACACGTATCTGCTTGTCGCCGGCCACAAGCGGCTGTGTCCGGTGGATCGTTTGCGCCGAGCCTAAATATCTTGGTCTCTCCAGGAGAATAATCTCCTTCCTAGAAAAAATATATAAAATCGCCGTTTCCGCATCTCAAAATCTACGGCTTCGAATGGGGAGTGAATGGGTGGTTTGACGCAAGGTCACATGTGGCAAGACAGCTGTCCTAAACCTACCACTGCCGATCGTTAGTCCGGAGTCCATCGCTTACCCCAGAAGTTTAATAGCAGTATTACGATGGCCTCGACTCCGGTCGTGAATTACATGGCAACTCTATTTGTATTTTATTTTTAACCGACTTCAAAAAAGGAGGAGGTTGTATTTTTTTATGTTTGTTACCTCAGAACTTCGTCCATTTATGAACCGATTAGGAAAATTCTTTTTTTATTTGAAAGAATATGTCTCCAGATTGGTACCATTATTATCAAAATCCTGTTCTGATGATGGTATCCATGATGAATTGAGGGAACTCCTCAAATATTATCATATGAATTTGAAAATTTACATGTTGATTCAGTCCCGATGACAATTATTTTTTTATGGTAAGCATGACCTGATTCTTTACCCAGGGTTGGCTCCCGACGAGGGGACTCCTCCACGGTCAACAGCACAGACACGAAATTTTGTATATGCATTCAATTACGACAGCCCGTTCTAAGTCTCACCAAGACAGGACTGCGGCGCCCAGGGTTGGCTTCTAACGAAGGAACTCCTCAACGATTAACAGCACAGACACGAAATTTTGTATACGCATTCAGTTCTGATAGCTGGTTTTAAGTTTCATGACATAGCTGCTGCACATATATAAAAAATGGAGTCGTTTTTGATTTGTTAAAATGTTGTCTATGTAAAGTGCGCGTGAGATTGCCAGAGACCATTCACTAGAAGTAGATCATCGTCGCAATCAAAAAAGTCATATCAACGTAGCGAATTTTCCTCCCGACTTAAAGTGAGAGACATTCTAGTTGGAAGTGAGACTAAAGTTCTCGCTAAGTAGGGGAAGAAGAGAGGCGAAGTTGGTGCGGTGTCCGCGAAAAGGTGAGCCTGCGCGCCGCCGATCTTAATCCGCCAAATTTGCTAAACAAAGTGCATAGTTTATTGGCGTGCCGGGCCAACGGCGGAGTCCATTAAAAGTTTCGCCGCCAGGTAGCGGCTATGTCAAGGCGGGCTAAGTGGGAGGGAGAAGGAGAGATCGGGTGCCTCTATACATCCCCCCCCCCCCTCCGTCGACTAACGCGTACACACACATACATGCATACACACGAGCACCCTCTCTCGCTTTTGGCGATACGAAATTAATCCAAACAGAGAGCAGCGGGATAGACTAATGGATACCGGATGGGCTCTGTAACCTGACGTAGCTAATTTGTGGACCTACTTTACGCCTCACAGTGGGAGAAAAAGCCAATTTAGTAAATATAATGCATACAAAAAGTATTTTTTAATTCCCAAAAGGAAAAATGTCATTTTTGTATGAATAGTGTACCCCATACAGTGAGTGTAATAATTAGGCATATATCCTCCTAAGACCTAATGAAAATTTGAGGAGAAAATTTTAGACAATTAAAAACATTTATGAAATCAAATTTAAATTCAAATTTCTTTAATTAATTTATAAAGGTATATTTATTGTAATTACAAAGTCATCCTGACCAGACCTTGCCTATACAAAGGTAGGCTTAATCTATGTTTATTTATTATGGGGTTTAATCGCTTATTATTGTAATTCATTGCTTAATATGCAATGAATAATTGTATGAAATGAATAAATAAATTAATAGTTAAAAAAAAAACACTAAAAACACGCTTTAATAAATGCACGTAAAAACCACATCATCAGACCTTGAAACCTAATCGCGGTCAAAGTTCATTCCAAGACTTTTCTAACAAGTCCAAACACAGCTATGATACGATGTTCCATCATGAAGTTCCAGTTCATATCTTCCGACTCCATCATCAGATCAGTTCGACAGCACCATATTATTGTATTGTCATCAGAACTACATACAGCTGCCAATTTTCATGACGCTACGCTCTTTGGAAGATGGTTAAATTAGTTACCTTAGATTCCATTACATGTATAGATGAATATGAGTATCTATATTTGTATATGCGTAAATATTTGTAGTTTCATATTTGTCGATTTAAAAATAAGTACTAACTATAGTTTAAGTTGACAGTGCACACTTAATATCGTAATTAAAAGTCTGCCTTAGAACAGGCCTAGGCCTAGTTAGGCGACTGTGTCAAACATTAAAAATAATGTCGCATCAATTTCTTGTTAACATCTTACTTACAAATATGACATTAATTGTTTACTAGATGTGTTACTAAATAAATAAATAAATAAATAAATAAATAAATAAATAAATAGTTACATACAGGTCGACCTAATAAAAGCGTGTTAATAAAATACAATTAAGTAGATAGATATGTATACATATAATAGTAGGTAAACCAATGAAAAATTAATATATACATACATTTACATATATACTTTACATACATACTTATATACATATATTACATAGATTTAAAAATTCATGAGTTATTTTAATATATTTGTTAATCTTGTCTCCGTTTCCTGTCGACCCATAGTCAAAAGTGACCCTGTTAAGTTTTTCTTTACTCCGTGATTAGTGCTAGATCTCAGTCCTTAGAAAAAACACTATTCATTTTGTTTTAAGTCGAGGAGCACCAGGCGCCATCTGTACTTTGCCGATGTAACTATTTTTGCTTTGAACTGCAGTAAACCACAACACAAGATAATGCCAATATTTTAACTCAGTTTTATGTCTGAGGAGGTTAGAAAAATTAATTGTGCTTATATAAAGAAGTAATAATATCAAAGTTCAACGCATTAATTCATGTCGTGTTGGAATTATCCACATCAAGTTTGTATATGTGCATGATTTAGTGAAAGAAAATAGCTATTAAATCTAGTTAAAAAAAGGGTTTATTATGTTAATAGGGTCTATGAAAGTCGTTATTTGAACGATTGATCAACAGTTCAATTAAAATCTTTAAGCAAAAATCAATCAAGTCCAATATCACAGCCAGAAAGTAAAAACGAAATCACATGAAAACAGAAAACACTCAGAACACCCCAACGTAAAACGAAGGAACGAAGGAATAGCCCAGGTGCAAAATCTTACCTACCACCCATACACAATCTATCTCTGTGTTAATTACTTACCGTGTCTTTTTCATCCATAAACTTGTTTAAAATACCCCAACGTTAAACAAAGGAGTGCCGACGGCCTATGCGCAAAATCTTACCTGACACCCGCACACTGATAATCAATATCTATTCTACTTATTAGTTTAACGAAGACTTACGGCAATATGATGTTTCTATAAAGACTGTTTCTTCATTTTTTCACATGTAACTTTATTTATATTATTTAATCGAATTTGATATTATATTTATTGCCGATTATATAATGGAATTGCATTTTATTTATTGTATTATCTTTTAATATTTTATTATTATTATTATTTTATATTATTATTATTTATTTTCATTATTTTTTGAAGACCACATTTTAGGGAAATTTAGTGTTACTAGCTTTAACAACTTGTACATTTGTAAGCAATCAAGCAATCTAGCAAACTTGATTTTAATTTTAGAGTCCTGTCCAACCTAGAACCAGCTAGTCCCAGTTGGGTGACAGAATCAAATAAGTAAAAGGTTAAGGTTTTGTCATTCGGTTCCTGTTATTTTTGTAAGCAAATCAATGTTTTATAGTAATTAATTCTTAAATAAAATAAAAATAAATAATATATTCACCTTGATTCATTTCCCTATTGCATTTCCTCCTCCTGTAAGGCATCCTAAACTACGCTTATCCGATATTAAAAGCGGCTATCGTACTCTCCCTTGCATTCGACTAATCATCATTATTGGACGATAGCGTTAACTATTTCGTTGACTCCGCAGCCCTGCAGGGGCCTCACCGCTATCGGCGCTATGCCTGTAGCCACTACACAACTACGCCTACGCGCCTCTACGCCGCTACGCTTCTATGCTTTCGTTTTCTGCGCGGCAGGAATATTAACGAGATGCTAATATGCCTACCGTCGACACGTCCACTCTACGCGGATCATCGCTCGAAACCATATTATAACTAAAGCCTGTCACAAAGTTAGAAACATGCATAGATAAGTTAGTGACAGAGACAAACTTTGTAAATATAAAACATAATCAAGAAGAAAATACGCAGATGTGGTATTTTTCCATATATTCTTGACAGGTTGCATCAATTGTTCTGACCTGCTTGGAATGGCATCTTTCCGTGTACCATCGCGACTCACTCGCCAAACGGAGTTATTCCGACTTTCGCCAGTTAGCACTAATTATGCACAAAACTGTTACATTTCAAGTGAAATTTGTAATACGCAGCTCGGCGATATTGACGTATTCAACAAGTCATCTATCGCTCTCAAAAAAGCAATAATGATTAATGACGGCGTTGACATGTCATTGTAATTGCGATGTATAACCTCATAATAGTAATATGTATTCAGGAATATATTCAAAAAACGACTATTTTTATTTACTTATTATGTCCTCCCCTCCCTTCCATCTCCCCTATGTGCGTTATTTTTCAAAAACAAAAAAAAATGTACATGAAGAGTTTTTTTTTGTAATTACATGTAATTAGCTTTGTTCTTAAAATGTATATCTAAAAATATTGTATCTAATGTATTGAGACAGCTCTATGTTTTCTAAATAATTAAAAAAAGAGGAAAAAATAAAAATAAATAAATTATTAATTGTTATTAATTTCCAAACATGTTGTCATAGTATGAAATCGAAATGTATGAAATTATAACTAAGACTAACACGGACTTTCCGCAGGACATTTGCAGCGTCCGACATTTCAGCGATGTTGACACCGCTGTTGTCCAGAATAGATTAACGTTCTGACTATCGTCATCCGTTGTTGTTCTGCGGGTAGGCGGTAACATCGGCTGTTACTAGGCAGATTATAAAGGTGGAGGCGGCGATGGCGCGCGAATTTAAAAAATCGGCCGTGCACACAACACTCACTACATATTGTTTCTCGTCTTTGCGCTCGGTGCGGAAGTTAAGAACATATTAGGAAGAGGATTTCACTAGGTTCAGAATTTAAAACCGTCGTCTCTATTAGAGTTTGAGGTTCTCTTGTAAGACAGCAATGATATAAATGGGCAGCTAAAGGTTACTTGCAATGGTTCCTAACAGAGTCATATGACCTGCTCGTTATATTGGGCCGGATCAACTCACGGTTCAGCTCCCATTCGGTAGTCTCCTCGAAGAGCTACAAACTTGGAAATGACTCTGTTTCCCCTGTCACGGCTGTGTCGCGGTAATGGGATCGGATCCTCTTGGGGACGTCCTCGGTCGCTGCTGGGTGGTTTGCGCATCGTGTGGCGTTAGCATATCGACGGGGATGGGAGGGGGGGGGGGGGGGGATTCGGAAAAGGACTTATACGTTACTAAGAAGCGGGTGGTGTTTGTTGACCCATTTTAAGAATTTAGTTTAGAAGTTATGAATTTAGAGGAATTTAGTTTAGAAGAATAATAAAAAATATTATTTATAAATTTTGTGCGATTTGGACGAGAAATATTGAATAAAAAGACCAGAACTTTGGAGAGACAACTCAGGAATATTACACCATGATAACGCTCAAGCACAAACAGCTCAAGTAATTCATCCGTTTTGGCCAAGAACAACATGAATTTGAAGCCACAACCTCACTATTCATCAGATACACCCTCTTGTGATTACAAAAAAAAATAGCCTTGCGATATACTCGAATTTATAGAAAACGAACAGAAACTAAAAAAAACATGAAATCGCGACGCGGCAACCTAACCTAAACATCTTTCCCTTCAGAAAACTGGTGACCCCGACGGGAACAAAAGCGTTGCAGCCTGCCAGCGTGTAGCGAGGTCAGATTGCCGAAGATAAATGTCCGGGAATCACACAATAAAAGATACTCAATATTCGCTAGATAGTAAAAATGAGACCGAAATGTGTAACGGGTCGACGCGCGCGTAAGATAGGGTTACCATTCGATCGGGTTGCTTTCCTGCGAATTTGCCCTAGTTTTGGAAGCGTCTTTTTCCGCGTCTGTTTCCGTTTCTGTGTCTGTTTTCAGGTAACGCTTTAACAATTCCACATCAAAACCTACTACAACTACAGCTATTGGAAACTGAGTGCAGAGAACCTTACCATTTTTAGAACTGATAAGATATACTAAGGTGATTGAGATTGAGAGATACGCCAAGGTGATTGGGAATCTACTAATTCGGGATAAACTTGTATTAGAAATCATATTAGTACGTTAACACTGGTTATAAACTGAATTAACGCCGTTTGCAATGTAGACAAACCTAAATTGGGAATAATTTAATAGAAAAACACATTTTTAAAAACAAGCTTTTAATTAAATGCTCTGTCCCGAGCCAACCCTAGCTGCAACAGCCATTGCTTGGTCGAACTTAGAACGGGCTATCATAATTGAATGCTGTAGAGAATTTCGGGTTTGTGCTGTTGACCGTTAAGGAGTCCCCTCGCTGGAATCCAACCCTGGGTGCAACAGCCCTATCCCGGTGAAACTTGGAATGGGATATCATAATTGAATGCGTATAGAAAATTTCGTTTCTGTGCTGTTGACCGTTGAGGAGTCGCCTCGTCGGGAGCCAACCTTGGGTGCAGCAGCCATGTCATGGTGAAATTTATAACGAGCGGAGAATCATAATTGAATGCGCATTTAAAATTGTTTGACTGTGCTGTTGACCGTGGAAGAGTATCCTGTTCGGGAGCCGATCCTGGGTGTAGAATCAGCTCACAATAAAAATACATTCTCATCGGAAATGAACCAACATGTAAAATTTCAACTTTATAGGATAAGAGGAAGTGGTTCTAATTCAGCTTGCAAAACTTGACCTAAACTAACTAACAAACATTGCAAGGTAAATACAAGCTTCTAAAAACGACAGTCTGGTAGCAGTACGTACTCCAAAACTTATATATGCAAACATAGGATTGTTTGGTCTTATTTTAAAAAAAATGATTTTCATCAAGTCTCAGGCAGAAAACCAAAAAGTTTTGATCCAACAAGAGTGATTATGAATTATGACGACGAATAGCTGACCATGCTATCATGCAATACAATACAATCATGAATCTGTATGAACATTTATTTCATATTGTAATGAGGTGCGGTCTGCTCGGACAACCTCTAATTGTCGCTGGTGAAGGATGGCAGGATTTTAGATAAACGCCTTGTTCATGGTGGCACAGATTTATTGTAGGGTACTTATACTTATACAGATTTATTGTAGGGTACGTAAAATACTTTGCGTATTTTAACCCATTAATGACCTATGGACTACTATTTTGGGGAAATGCTGCAACCAGTAAAAGAATCTTTCTTTTGCAAAAGAGAGCACTGCGCAGCATGTATCAGGTAACGACTAGGACCTCATCCAAAGAATATTTCATCAAGGCAAGGGTAATGACTATGTATTCGGCGTTCATATACCAGTGTTTAATGTATGCTAGACAGCGCCTAACAGAAACCCCAATTAATGCAGACATTCACTCGCATCATACCCGCGGTAGCTCCCTTTTATGCGTACCCCGAATACGACTGGCAAAAGTACAGAAAAGCTACGTGTACCTTAGCATTAAATTCTATAATCTACTCCCTACAAAATTTAAACAGCTGGACGACATAAAATTAAAAAAAAACGTCAAGGAGATGCTGATAGGCCACCCTTTCTATAATTTGGCCGAATTTGAGGGCCACGATTTTTCAAATATTGTGCCCATTTAAATTACTTAAGTAAAAGTAGAGCCTTATTGTCTGATTATTTTATATGGTCTTATATCTGTACTTGTAGTTTAAAATGCATAACGTAGATTTAATTTGATTATTTAACATTTTACTGACAATTTGAATATTACGATAAATAATTTTACTACGTATCTTTTCGAATCACTAACTACTTCAAATATTAAGCTTCTATTTTGATTATTTATATTTATAGTTTGACAATCTAGTAGTTAATTCTTGACTAACTATGTATGTTCAGTAAAGAGTAGTAGCGAAACTTACTACATAACCCAATTATTTTGACACGTCCAAGAGCGGTCTTTAGCCGTCAATTGGACACGACGAAAATGTAATGTAATGTATTGTAGGTGTAGTACAATACAAAGCGCACGCGAGCGAAATATAATTATACAAAAACAGGAATTACGGCAGCGGCGATATCGACCGTCCGCTCCGATCGTATGACAGTTTGAAGTGTAAGTGGCGGCGTTCGACCAGTCCTCTCTTCACTAGTTGGTTGCGTTCAGCAGCGTCGCTCGATAGAAAGGTAGAAAGGTTTAGGCTAAGTACGAAACACATATTAATAAAAATACCTTTAAAGTGAGATTTTTTCTTTATCATAAATTTAAGCTTGAAACTATTCTAAGCTATTATTAAATACTGCGCAGCGAATTTAAGCGTGAAACTAGGCAACTGAAGCAAGACATATTTTTGTCCAACTAAATTGCGCAAAATCCCGTATGTGCGCCGCGGGGTTAGGAAGTGTATGACGTTCGGCGGTTGTCGTTGAGCCGAGATGAGGCGGGCAGCCAAAATTGTGTCATCGCGCACTCTGACTAACAACTTGCGGTGTCAACTACAACGGGCGAGCCCGTCACCACAGGACGTTTTAACGATTTTCTCGTTCTATCGCCCTGCAGTGAACGTAGAAGACTTTGGACAGAAACAAATCCAACGTTCAGCTACGTCACAACCCGCAAGAAGCCAACGCCTTACCGCGAGATAGCCAGTGTTACCTGGCGGGCCGACCCTCGCGCCCTTGCTTCCAATTATGACCAGATTTCTCCGGTCTCTCGATTGGTTCCGAGTTCGAGGTCACTTGCGCGGTCCTCTCCCTTACGAAGCGGTGAAACGGTGTGAACCGAATCTATCGCGGACCAAGGCGTCCTTTGCCCGACTCTGAACCGGGATCGGATGGCCAATGGTCATTTCAAGAGCAGTCGCCGTAAGGTAGACAACCACCCCCGCTCTATAGGAAACAATACAGATCCCAGACTCCCCCGATTGTTAGTCGGAGAGCACAATCGATTGGCTTGCGCCGCTCGGTGCGCAGACCGTCCAGGAGCGCCAGAGGTTTGATTCCCAGGGGAGACTGGTTGACCCAGTGTCCTACCCAGGCTCGCACCCCATGCGTGGAGGCCATCGGATGGGTGTTGACCCGTGAGTGTGACCGACCCTGAACACATGGGTCATCGTGGCCACCTCATCATGGGCCCATTAGCTCCCTGACTAACAGTCGGGGGAGTCTGAAAGCAGTACTGTTTCCTATAGAGCGGGGGTGGTTGCGGACCTTACGACGACTGCTCTTGAAACGATCATCGGCTACCCGATCCTGGGTGAACAGCCGGGCAAAGGATTCCGTGGTCCGCGATAGATTCGGTATACACCGTGTCACCGTTTCGTAAGGGAGAGAACCGCGCAAGCGACCTCGAACTCGTAACCAATCGAGAGACTGGAGTAATCTGGTCGCAATTGGAAGTAAGAGCGTGAGTGTAAGCCCGCTGGGTAACACTCCTGGCTATCTCGAGGTTAAGGCGTTGGCCTCTTACGGGCATGTGGCGGAGCTTGACGGTGGACTGTTTTGTCCAAGTCTTCTGAGCTCACTTCAGGGAGATAGAACGACTAATCGTTTAAACTTCCTGAGGTGACGGGTTCGCCCGTTGTAGTTGACAACTCTAGCTGACAGTTACATCCGTTTCGATAGACCATCGACCATGAAAGTCGGCGTTCTATGATCGTTGCATACTATTTGTCCAAACTTCGTTAAAATAAAAAAATATATATATTGAAATAAAAAGACAGACAAACAGACGGCTGAGTATCTGATCTGAAGAATGTAAAGGAGTGCTCGGTAACTGAATAATATTTATTATCGCATCAGCGATATATCCCGTTTGGTGAGTGTTTAGAGATTTTTTTTTATATTTATAGAATATTTATTCTATTTAAGTATTTATTATATACCTTTTATTGCTAATCATTATTTATTATTACTTATTGTTATTTATTATTTATATAAATTATTGTCTACTGAATATTACATTTTTAATAATTTATTTCAGAAATTTTGTTTTAAAAGATACATATTTTATTATCAATTTTATTGGTGTTCTCTTTAGAACAGGCTCTGCCTAATTAGGAGCGACACAATGCATGTTTAATTCATTACCAACGACATATTTTTTGATCTTATAATAATAATAATAATTTTAAAATATTTCTTATCCCGTTTCAAGTTGCGCGACTACGTACCTACGATGAAAAATCGAATTACCGCCAAATAGATTCCGAGACATTTTCTTCCTAGATCTGTTAATCTGGCCTCTATTCGGGTCGTTTGGTTTTAGAGGCTTTTATTATTTCATATATACTACATGTAAACCCCGCTTTAGTAGGATAGTCGGGTACGACATTGGATGCTTTGCTGGAAAGTCGTTTCGCAGCGCTTTTCTAGGTCGGAATCTCAATTAGACCGAAGTCCGGCCGACTTCGACGATGAATACTCGTAGCACTGCCCCGAATCAGCACACAGCTGGATTAGTGCATACCAGGGCGCGTACACATCCAGAGACAGGTCCGGATGGGAATAATATTAACAATAAAAACTATTAATTGAACAAAAATTACGGTTTGTAGAGCGACGGACTTATCGCACTACGGTAACATTTTCTATTGGATTGGACTAATAGAAAAATATTTGATCTATTTTCTAATGTAAGAATATTCTAATGTAAAAATATTCTAATGTAAGAATTTGAAATTTAAATGTCTAACATAAAATAAATCAAAATTGCAACCTAAGCAAGAAAGGATAAAAGAGACCCAGAAAAAATATATACTAGTTACACTTTTTTTGTGAGACTTCTTCCACTAAATAGGCATAAAAAAGGGTACAACAACAGCGATACAAAATTCAGAAGAAGTACGCGAACCGAATTCCGCAAATATTCTTCGCTGTAGCCTACATCAATATCAGAATGTATTTTAAACGAATTTTAAATGTGGATTTAGCGACTTTATCCTAATTTAGCGATTTCACAGATGGCCACCCTAGTACTGGGAAGAAGGGGGTAAAGGAGTAAAGGTGCACATAAAAAGACACAACAGGGCCCGGTGTCACGTCCCGCCTGGCACGGCGCGCAGGCAGTAATCATAAATAAAACATACCCCCCCCCCCCTCGACGAGCCGAACATGGGCCTAAACGTATAGGGGTTTGGAAGTGTATATATGTATATATGGACGCAGGAGCAGTCACCTGTGCCAAATCGATTGCCGTCTTCGCTGTCTTGGCTGCCGCCTCATACGGAGACTACTTGTAACTTACGGGCGCCTGCTGCTCAGTTTATGCATATAAATAAAATGACTGCAAAATCCCTCTTTGATGTCGATCCACAAACAAAGAGGCGACAAATTTAAACGTTGCTCAAGTATACGTCGACTGTATAAATAACAAGTGAAATATATCAGCGTAATAAATCAATATTGTATCAAAAAACAGCGCCATCTAGTAACAAAATCCTGTATCATATCACTTTAAGAGTGATACCACCTACGAAATATTCATTATAAACGACAGAGGTCGTTAGTTGATTTATATTAACAAATGTTGAATAAGTATATAATAAATAATAAATAAATGTTAAATATGTATAGTCACAGTAACATAAAATAATACGTGCAAAACTGGTTAAAAATAATTTAAACTTCAACAAATCTCAGAATTCAGTAAGTAAGCGATATAGTACCGATTTCATGCAATAGAGAGCACAGGGTACAAACAAAGACATACTGATTGTGTGTACAAAGGTTCTCGAATGTTCTATGTGACAAAAAGTGAAGGACCTCGGTATATTTATTAATGTACATCTCATTTAGTAGCATTGTGTGAATAGGTAGCTATTGGCTAGTTTTAATAGATAATAGCTACCTAATAGGTAAATATTGACTACTTTTATGCAATGCAACCACTGAAACATTTTTATCCCATCGAACCCAAAATGACTGACAGAGTCGTGCACCTTCTACCTCTTCTAGACTATGCAGATATTGCATATCTCGAGCTGTCAGAAGAACTGCTTAAAGTGTGCATTTGGATCATTTCGGTCTACGGATGTACGATTACGTATCCGATTACACTGAGAAAAATATTGGATTGCTTCTTTTATTACCATTTTGTTACTACGGTTTTATACACAATAACGATGTTTCAAACGTAATTTTGTTGAATTACAAGGAATTTTACCGTACGTATACTACTACTGGCTGGTATATTAGAAACGAGATCCAGAGTCGCGACGTAATGAAATAACATTATGTTTTAACACGGTAACTACCTCCACGTCAATACCGTTACGCGTCATGTTAATTCATGTGTATGGATCACAGTCCACGTTATATAGGTAATCCTTGTTGAAACATACGGATTTCAGAGTATTACATCGTTATATTTTTCTCAGTGTACTAGGGCCGACGAGCGTGGCTGTAAATATGCCAAAAAAGAAACGTTTATATATCTGTTCTGCTGTTTCGTGTCCTCTCCATTATATTTGTGCGGGTTTCTCAGGCTACTTAATTCCTACTGAATTCCGCTACGATCAGCTTTGGATAGTTTATTAAAAGGATCGATTTCTTTAGGTACCTTTGTTGCTAACGTTGCAGGGCTCTGGAAGGATCTACCAGCAAATATAAAACAATCACCCTAAGTAGAATTATTCAAGTTATTTTGTTTTCCTATGTCTCCCCCTCCCAGCATCCTCTCATCGGACATTTATTAGTCATCAGTTATTTGTATATACTATTCGTTTAGGTTTAAACATATAATCATTTCTATCTTGTGTACTGTTTATGCAACGCGCTACTGCTTCACTTCTTGTAGGTTAGCTGTTCGATATTGTAGTTTGACAATAAGTTCACAGTTTCGTATTGCAACTAAAGCGCTTTGTTATTATATTATTATTATTGCTGAATGCTTTGTGTGATTTTGGAAAGCGAGATTGCCGGAAGAAAGGCCAGAGGATATGTTGAGGTTAATATACAGCATTGCTCGTTAAACCGGCAGTGGCTACCACTATAAAAGAAAAATAATCTGATTATAAATGTATAATACGTTTAGAACTGCGAAAGAAAGAGAAACGAATGAGGTAGCGGACAAATAAGCACTTAAAAATCTGATACCAATATTGTTTGCGTAAGTTCTGCTACGCAGGGGGAAAATACTAACATTTCTATTCATATCGGCAGTTCGGCGACGAGAGGGAGAGGGACGGAGGGGGTGAGTGGAAGGAAGAAGGGAATATTAAAGTTGAGCGCGAGTCGAGCTGTCATACGATCGATCTCCTGCGCGCCGCTACGTCAAAATACTGAGTTGGGTCACTGCTCGTTACTGTATACACGAATAGTGGGGGGGATTACGGGGAGTGGAGTGGGGGCACACTTCCACGATTTGACAGATGAGTTTTCTGTAAAAGTTTCTTGGCCGAAGAGGGTACTATCTCGGCACTAGTGACATAGAAATTGAACTTTCGCGTTCTTTGTTTTGTAATAAAACTTTGTAATTCGGAGTTAACCACAACTCCGAATTAATTCGGAGTTGTGGTTATAATGAAAGCCTCGGCTGAGGCGTTAAATCTGTGAGAGTGGCCACCCTTCACTAGACTCCAATTGATTGTGAGCGAAGGGTGGTTCTCATCAAGAAGTTTTCTCCGTTATTGAAAGTCGTGGATGTTGCAGTTGAAGTATTTATTCAGAAGGTCTGTAGTAGGTTGCCAGTTCGTAACGCCTTTATTGATATTTCGCCGTTGCGTAGGTAGCGTGGGCGCGAGGTGAAGCCGTGGTTGTGTGTCCGAAGTGTGTAGCGTCGCGGATAATTTATGACTCGAAGGTAATGAAGAGCGCGAGTACTTGTAGATGAGCGGTTACTGTCCGCCAGGGAATGATATTGATGTGTAGCGCGATAACTGCCCAACAGGAATGATATTGATCGATCGAAATGTACTGCGTTTTATATTGTAAGCAGTGACGCAATAGTTGTGAGTGGGGTGAGAAATGTCTGTTAATTTCGTATCGATCAGAAGAAATGACATTAGTCATCACCTGACTGTGCGTAAAATGCCGAATTTAGTTGGAAATCAACTGCAGCTGGCTCGTGTAGATTTGAGCGAGTTTGCCGTTTCGATTCTGTAGAAATTACTTTTTTGTTGTGGGTATGTTGGACTGAAGCTCCAACAAATCTTAAGACGATTATTTGTCTTGCGCTTCGAGGGGTAGCTCCTTTCGGTGACATTGCAATAAACCACTATCCAGACAAAGCAAATGATTGGTACTAAATGTTTATAGGCACTTTCAAAAAAATAAAGAAAAAAACTATTATCCCCACTATCGATATTACGACATATGGGACACTGAAGGAGCCTCCCCGAAGATTATGCACATATTGGACTGTCTAGTCTGCGACCATGAACAATCGGGCGCCCCTGGAAACGGTGAGTCTAAGCTCACCGGCCAATTCTTCTACCACCGGGCCAAATGACACTATGACAAGATGCAAAGCGAATCCTGCCTGCTGGGACTAAACAGCGAATCTATATATCTAAAATATACGACTCTGGAACGCTAAAAGATGACGACCACCTCCCATCCTGTCCGCAGCTGTCAACCCTCATCACACATCAGGACCTACAACAGACGAACAACTAGACAGTCCAGGCGGCATATTTTTTGGAGAGACAAATTCAAATTCAAATTCAAAATTCTTTATTTATCTATAATATTACATGTAATTTTAAAATTCAAAGCCATCCTAACTAGGCCTCGCCTGTACTAAAGTAGGCTTAATATTAAAAAAAAGGTATAGTGGTTTTCGTAACTAGCTGTAATACATCTTTGTATATTATTATGGTACATTTGAGAAGTTAAAAATAGAATAAGAAAGCGTAATAATATTAAATTTAGGTACATACATATAAATACATACATACACATATATATAAATAAATATATAGTTTATAGATAAATATACTTTATAGATAAATAGACGTGTCTTAATCTTGTTCAGACACGTTAACTAACTAACTATCTACATTACGATTTAAATTGCAATTTCGAAAATTACAGCGAGGAGAATTGGTTGCAGAGGTTGTACCAATTTATTATTATTTTTTTTTTTTTTAGTAACACATCTAGTAAAAAATTCATGTCATATTTGATTAAGATGTTAGCAAGAAATCGATGCGACATTATTTTTAATGATTGACACGGCCTCGGCCTGTTCTAAGGCAGACTTTTAATGACGATATTAAGTATGCACTGTCAACTTCAACTATAGTTAGTACTTATTTTTAAATCGACAAATATAAAACTACAAATATTTACGCATATACAAATATGGATAGATACTTATATACAACTATAGATAATATATATATATATATATATATATATATATATATATATATATATATATATATATATATATATATATATATATATATATATATATATATATATATATATATATATATATATATATATATATATATATATATATATATATATATATATATATATATATATATATATATATATATATATATATATATATATATATATATATATATATATATATATATATATATATATATATATATATATATATATATATATATATATATATATATATATATATATATATATATATATATATATGTATATATATATATATATATATATATATATATATATATATATATATATATATATATATATATATATATATATATATATATATATATATATATATATATATATATATATATATATATATATATATATATATATATATATATATATATATATATATATATATATATATCCATATATGCACACATACACATACATATATTTATACGAAAATAATAATAAAACCAAAATAAATAAAAATAAAAACTAAAATAATATACATATATAAATCAATTACATATTGATATAACGCTCACATAACTATAATAGTCATTTAAAATTATCATGGAAAAACTAAATACCTACTAAGTACTAAATACTATCATTCAAAATACAACAGTCAGCATATTCCCTAAACCGTCCCTACCCACCTCCAACAACCAATCTGTCAGAGATTTTTTAAAAGTGGATGTGTTCTCACTACTTTTAATTGCTTCGGGAAGATTGTTATACATTCTAGGGCCAATGAACGTGAAATGGCGCTGGCCAAATGTTGTGTAAGATCTTGGCACCATCATATCACCAGTTCTTGTTGCTCTCGTCTTTCCAACTCGTTGATTATAAGGTGTCATGTTATTTTTAGTATATATTAGGGCCATGCGAACATAAAGCTGTCTTACATCCAAAACCTCGGACTGGATGTAAAGAGTGTCTGACGGAAATCGATACGGTTTACGTGCGATTATTTTTAAAATACATTTTTGCGCTACTTCTAGAGGGTAGAGGGTGTAGAGTGGACCTTGTACAACCGCCCCATCCTATAATACCATAGCATAGTATTGACTGACACAATGCATAGTAGGTGTTTTTCAGTGTTCCCGGGTCCACAATATCTCTTATTTCCCTGAATATACATGCGAGTTTACGCACCTTCATCGCCAGCTTATCAATATGTGGCTTATCAATTCCTCAACATTGTTAAGTTTAACGTAATGATGATGATGATTACCAAATAAATAATTATTTTCCTTGTTGTTGTTTATTTCTGAAGTAAATTGCATACTAATGGATATTATAATTTCTTTAATATAGAAAAAATATGTTTAAATCGAAATGTATTTTTTTGGGCGTATTACACAATAACACATTAAATCGGCTCAAATTAAAATACATTTGATGAGCACTAAAAAAATGATATGTGAACTTTTTGACTCTCCTTTGAATGTAAAGCTTTTCAAAACCAATTCCATCAAAGGCAACATTAACATTTTTCAATATGTTTCAATTGTCGCTCGCACGATAAAAAGCGACTTTAACGGTTGCGGAGGAGTGGGTGGGTCTCTCCTCTCTTCTTGAGATGTCGGCAATTACAGGGCGCGCAGTAAAAATTGTCAGAGAGGCTAATACGTCGCCGCGCTCCGTCCCGCTCTTCTCTGTCGCGCCAAGAGCGAGATGAGCGATCTCCGAGGGCATAACTCCGGCTCTCTTATGCTATCCTGGTAGTTAAGGCCGTGATTCAAATGGAGGAAATGGCGCAGCGTAGCGCGGCCAGAGTTTAAAACCCACTTTTCTGCCGTCTGACTTTAACCATTGATTATACATGGTATTAGATTGCTCAACGCCATAGTACGTTATCGCAGCCTGGATTTTACTACGAAACGCAACGTCTTGCTGGCACTCATAGTTCCAAACATTGACTGATTCTCTCTTATGTTTTATATGGCGGCGTTCGTGGTATGGCAGTATGGCGGGGCACTATAGATGGCGCTCTAACTACGCCTATACGGTATCATATCTTGAAGTACAATAATAATATAATCACAAACTAATTTTGAAATCATAGCTCTTCAATTTATAATTTGTTATACTGTACATGTTTCAATGTGTAATAATTAGGCACTTTAATTTTCAGATTTATTTATTTATTTATTTATTAGTTTCAAATAGTATTCAAGGGCATTACAGATGAATCCAATTCGCCCTTGAATATTAAAGCTAGAGTGTAAGTCTAAAAAAAATGACTACATAACTAAATTAATGTTAACATTGAACAAGAAAGAAAACATAAAAATATAAAACTAAATAAAAGACAGATTATGATAAACATGAGATAGCAGGGAGTTGCCTTTTTAGCTGCAAAAGGGATATACACAAGATATCTATTTCTGTGGGTAAGGAATTAAGAAGAGCTATAACCCTCCCCACTGGCCTGTCTACAAAAATATTTGTACGGTGGTACGGCACATTAAACAATAGATGCGATCTCCTCGCTGTGTAATTTACCGGTACGTACAATTCAAACTTACATAGTATCTCTGGCAAATAAATAGTTCCTTGAATTAATTTATATGCAAATATAACAGATAGACTAATAGATGGCATTCTATCTCTAAAAACAATGACGAACAACTAATTTGTTAAGTACCTGGGATCTATCTAACCGTACTTTTTTTTGCAGTGTCGAATTTGCGGTGGAGTTCATTTTTTCGATATTCGACAAAGAGTCCACTCCGACGCTTTCATATCTTTCGCCGATATTCTTGCGCTCTGCTGAGTATTCCACACAATTCGACCATTTACCTTCTGAACCATTTCCCGGAAAGTTGCGGTTCGTTTAGGGCCGCCATTATTGCGTTTTGCAATGCTACCAGTAACACTGTAACGATTGATGGTTCGATACGTCTTCGGAAATTTACGCTTAACGGTTTTTTTATGAGATGTAGCCATTTTTTTTATAAGTAAACATACAAGCAGGAAAAATTAATTGTATGCGATTATTGGCAAAATGAGTAATATTTAGAATTATTAAAAAGATTTTAGTTTGGAATGTTTGAATAAGTAAATGTGCCTAAAATTTAGCTCTTTTTCTTCAAATAAGCTTAGAGTTGAATTCGTGCACTAATAAATGGACTACTAATTAAATATCACCAAAAATATTCAGCTCAACATTTAATTCACATCTTCTTTAGTAAGAGCTGGTATATTTATTTAAAAACTCTTATTTTCCTAATCTAGCGTCACAATAAGTAATTATTTCTCTATTAAATAAACCATTCTTTTTTTATTCAAAAATCACTCAGAATAAATATTATAAAACAGACGCGTTGACGTTGAAGTGTTGATGTCCAAGTCTTGAATATGAAGAATAAATAAGAATAGAAAGTATTTTTGTTCATAATATTCCAATTTTCTGAAATAATACCTAAATGCCTTAACATTGCTGACTGAAGCTTGGGGCCTTAATATTGAGATGCTACAGTTGGCAAACAGCGGAAACCGCATTTCTACATACTTATAAGAAAATTACGCTATTATTACCTTGCTATATGGTCAAAATCTTTTTTTTTAAATATTAGAGAGAAATATATCCAGAAGCATAAAAACAAATCATAGACAGCTGTAATGGCGCATTCCTATTGGAATATACGGCTTAAAAGAGCGATATCGCGTTTGTACTCGTAAATTTTGGTCTGCAGTTTAGAGATTCGGTTGAAATGAATAATAATTTTTTTCTAGTTTTCTTTTGACACAACCGTTACACTCCAGTAGGACTCCAGAAGTGAGCTCGCCTTAAAACAGGGGTGTCTAGCAAGGTAAGCTCGGTTGCACTTTCATTAGCATATTAAAAATATAAACATTTGCGTTTAATGTATGCGCTATGTAACCTGGGCTCAGACAGATATCTAATATCTAAGTTTAGAAGCATACAGCGGCATTTTCTGAACTGTAAATTTAATTTATTTTGTGCACATGAATTTGAATGTACGCGTAAATAAAATAAATTTAAAAAATATATTTGGACATGGAATAAAGTAAGTAACACTTGGTTCCTCACACCCTGTATGTACAATGTTAAAGGATTTTACTTGACCAGTGTCCCGAGAGGATTTTCCTTTAAAACAGAATGTCCTTAAAGGCTGATTTACATTGATCCAGTAGCTGGATGCAGCGTCACTGGGTTCCCTCGCTAGATCGGCATGGACACTGATCCGCGTCGTTTACGCGCATCCAGTAGTAATCGGTAAATAATTGAGGTGACCACACGTCAGCGAAAATGAATCTTTCAAGAGTGAAAAAGCTAAGCGAATTAAAGACATTGTCAAGAAAACTTTGCGCGTTATTACTAGAGTCAATGGTTTTATTTTACTTTTTGAATAGCCTAGGGACGAGCAGCCGACCGGCAGAGGGCTTTCGTTATGCAAAAGCGTGCAGTCCGCACAATAGCGCGTGTGGCGCTTGATACGCCAGCTAGGCCTCTGTTTAGAGATCTCTGCATCATGACGCTGCCGTCCATTTATATAATGGAAGTAGCGCTGTTCGTTCGCAGAAATCTAGCCGATTTTGAAGTGAATGGTGTGCATCAGCAGTATCAAACAAGATCCCGTAGCATGCTACGTTCGGTAAGTCATGCATTATCCAAGTCGGAGAGGCTAGCCTATATCGCCGGCCCAGCGGTTTACAACAAACTCAGCGAGCACATTAGGCAGGCGTAATCTCTTGACGTGTTTAAGAGACGCCTTAAGAGATACCTTACAGATAAGGCGTTTTACTCACTGGAGGAATATTACTCGAGTGAAGTCTAAAATGCATTGGTCGCAAAAATATTTAATGATCTCTTTGCATTTTGTCTTGTATTTCTTCTTTTTACATTATTATTGTGTTTTTTCCTTCGTTTTGTTTTGTTTATTTTATCTTTTCTTTACGATAAAAAAAATGTTTGTTTGCTAATATGTATGAATGTTTGCTAATCTGTATCTGACTTGTATACCAGTATATGGTTAGGCCCTCAACATTAATTCCTACGCAAATATTCCGCAATGCTGTAGACCGCACATGTTTATCTCGGTGAATTAGGGATTTTATGTTCCAGCGGCATTTTTCTTGTCTATATAATTAGACATACTTTATAAGCTCTTTAGCAGACCACTTTTTCGGTGTCATTATCGAAACGTCAATTAACCCTTTAAAGCTTCATGTGACATTTTTGTAACAAACTACTAATCCCAAAAATCCCCCTAAATAAGGCACTAAATTCATTTAGTTCATTTGAATCCGTCTAGCACTACTGTACCCTACCACCTAGTATCGAGTAAAAATCATAGATAGCCTAACTAACCGACTTATGTGAGTTTAAATGTTGCGCGTTGATGAAAGTGATAAATTAGAACTAAGGCAGGTGTTAAATGTGATAAAAAATATAAAAAGTGTATACAATTGTGTTGTTTTCGTAGAAACCTGTAGAACGTGCACAAACAATTTGCGAAAAATGCAGTGTAGCATTAGGCTATAATAATAAAATAATTGTGTCAAATTTTCCCATACAACATAAATGTTTTTTTTATACGTTCAACTCAATGTTACAGTAATGGCACGTTCCCTAAAATGTCAAATAAATGATTAATAATAAATATTTTTGAATTTCAGAGAAATACGTGTTTTTTTATTTGCCTAAACCTATCTCATTATCAAGATTATTTTACGTTTGAAGATCTTGGGCTAAAAAGGGTTAGAATGCGTGGTCACTGTACGAGTAGGCGCTAGCAACTGTCTGTATACTAGCACGTAGTGTTTATACGAATCCAGTGCCACTGGCTTGGGCTGCGTGGTGAGCGGGGGCGGTCACTGGACCGAAAAATAGACGGTCGGTCTATTCCGATTCAGCACTGGATACTGGAAGCTGAACTGGATAGAAACGTGTTTACATTGATACAGTGGCGATCCAGCGAGGGAAGTCAGTGACCCTGGATCCAGCTACTGGATCAATGTAAATCAACCTTATGGCTGGCAAATGTCTAGGCGGCTACGTGCGCTTAAAGAAACTGTACACAGTCCTAACGATACTAGCATACGGAACGGATCGCCGTGTTTTTGCGTTACTATGGTATAAAAGCAAGCGACACGACTAAGGCCAATAGGCCACGGCACACCTGGGTGATACATCAAAAATAGGAAAGTTTTTTGGGGTCGGCCGCCGGTCAAGTTGGTAAAATTCGCCCCGTTCTGTTTTGTAGGGAAGTGCGTTGGGGCGTTTCTCTTTGTTTATGAGACACGTGTCATAATTGATTATGTAGCCCGTAAAAAATAACCGCCCGGGACTAGCAAGCGCGCTTTTACATCGTCCGATCCGGTTTCGTAGACGGATTTTACATAAAAAAATGTATTGATATTTTCGATATCTCAAAATCTTGCTATCTCCGATCTCGAACTTGTATTACTATTATTATTATTTGTATCTCTATACTTCTTCTTCGTCATATATTTATATACTGAGTTCGCCAACAGGAACATAAGTAAGATGGTTAAAAGGTTAAAGAAGAAAGTATTTTTATTTTACTTTATTAGATCATAAACAATACACCTGTAGTACATAGTTTGTGTCGCTTTTAACTAGGCAGAGCATGCTCTAAGTATAACACCAATACAAATGATTATATATAAATGACTTTAAAACCAAATTTAGGAATTATATAAGGTTAAAAATAAAACTTCCAGTAGTCCATAAAAACTATAAATATAAAGTTGTGTACAGCCAAAAAATATATAAATAAAAAATACTTATTTATGTTAAAATTGTAATAAAAGTTTCTTCCGTCTCTCTTCTACCAAGGTTAATGAACCATAATTTAAGACGATATTTTTGTTGTTTTCTGTTTATTCATATTATGTTTTTACTCATAATATTAGCAATTCTTGCAGCAAGAAAGGTGTAGTGACGTTGTCCAAAATATGTTACGACATTTCGGCATTTAAAAAGAAATCCTTTAATGATATGTTTTCTCAGTTTTCCGGAAAAACAATCTTCGTTTTCAGTGGTATTTTTGAAACGGAGTATTGTTTCAAGGCAATACAACAACATCAAATCCAGCAATGGTGCTTCGACGAACAGGTCGTCGGAAAGGTATGTATATGAATATAAACTTTACATATATTATTTGTGCACTCGTGCTTGTTTGCTTGTATATGTACATGTCCGTATAAGCGAATACAGCCACATATTTTACAACAAGAAATAACAACTGAGAACTTGTATTTTAGAATTGATATAAAACACTTTAGTATCTTTAAAATACAGCTCAAGAAAGGAGATATTCATGTGGCTCGTTTAATCCTGAATGTAAAGGACGATAGAGGCTATACTCTTTTGGATTAAGTATAATATCAACCATGGGAACTAACTCTTTCCTTAATATTAAACATCACCTAAATTCTACTGCCTATATTTCGTGCAATGTACAAACGCTTCGCGTCTGCGAGTTGCATGCTTGCCTAATTGTTTGGCGCCCCGGAGACAGAGAAAAAAATCATAACTCAGCGTATTCAAAATGAGGGAGTTTCCGCGCTCTAGGGATGTTCCAAACCGTAGCAATCGTGGCGTCTCGTAGCAGTGTAACAGGCGTAGCGGCCGCAGCATCGAAAACGTGGAAACCGTGTAATCTTCGATATAGAATAATAATGATGATGATGTCCACAGCATTTATTGTTCAGTTAGGGGCTTATCGCTGCTCCGCCCTCTATTGCGTCTGCAAGTAACTGACGTAGGCAATCGTGGTGTGAAGAATGAAGTCAGGACACTAAAAATGTATCAGTAGACAGTGGATGCAATACAGAACTCGAAACAAATGGTCGGACTGCTTAACAATATAATGCGTAGCGTCAGCATTACTCCATACATGTCACAAAAATGAATTACATTATATTGCGCGGCACATTAGACCGATACGTAAATGTTATCGACAAATACGTACCGGCGTATTTGCAGGGACTTTATTCTATCCACTGTTTATCTAATGATGAATTTTCAGCTTTTCCAAAACACTTTGGGGATACTATTTAAAATTACACCTTTCCTAGTACGCCAGCGCCAGGTGTCCCGGAGTCTGGCTTGCTGACTATACCCTACAATTCTATGGCCACAATACTGCCTGATCTGAAAGTATCAGGTTTTACAAAACTCATGCACATTTTTGTCGACGGCTCCCCAACTATTCGAACAAAACATTCGGCTATAGTGCATCGCTTTGTTAGGTCGCCTGACTTAGGTAGTTGTTAGGTCTCCTGAGCCTTACATAGTAAGGATCCGGGTTTGATTCCCGACTGGTTCACCAGTTTCAGTTGGGTAAAATTAACGGAATTGCATTTCAATTCTTTAGATCGGATTCAATAACATGGCACACACTTACAAACATGTTACATGCGCACATACAAATAAACACTTCATAGTAGGGTTGGTTGTAAGAGACAGTCGTATGATAGATAATAAATTCGCCCATTGCGAAATTTCACAATGGAGAGTAGAAACAAACAGTGGGGCGGTGTCGACTAAAACGGCCGAACCCGTCACCCTAGGCTGGTATAACGATATGTGATCGTCCTTTCGGCCGTGGGATGAGCGTAGAAGACTTAAAGACAAATATGAATCTACTGTCTAGCTCCGCCAACATGCCCGTCAGAGACCAATGTCTTACGGCGAGGCACCGGGAAAGGTACCCAGCGGGCAGCATCGCACCCTGACTACCAGTTTGGAAGGATATCTGCGTCTGGAATTAACTATCTATCCTCCCGACTGGTTACGGGCCGAACTCGCTTGCGCGGCCTCTACCTGTTCTATTACAGCGGTAATTCAATTTGAATTTATCGCGGACCTGGGCGTCCTTTGCGTGTAGTGCCACACGGAATCGGGTGGCCTATAGGTCGTTTCAAGAGTGGCATGACAACAGGTCAAAATCCGCCCCCGCTGCTTAGGAGACAGTATATTTCCATAGACTCCAGACTCCTTCGCAGCAATTAGTGAGAGTGTACATCCAATTAGCGTCGCCGAACGGTGCGCAAACCGTCCAGTAGCGCCGGGAGGCAATCCCACCAGGAGAAACCGATCTACTAGCCGTGAGGCCTGAGACGCGAGAGTCTTACCCGAGGTAACCTTTCACACGAGGAGGCTTCTGAATAGGAGCTGATTCGTGAGTTGGACCGATCTGAGAACAAAGTGGATCTTTTGACCCAAGCTGCACGAAATAATTCGCTACCAGTAGAAACAAACAAACAAACATCTTTGGATAGATCCGATATCATTGGGTGTGTTGAACATTAGTATTTTCTTGCACCAGAACAGGATAGCTGGGGAGAGCATCGGACTCGCTACGACTCGAGAAACATTCTCGGAATTTCAGGAATCGAGAAAGGCGTTTCACGGTGCAACATCACTAGTGCAGCTCTAATCGCGACGATTCGTTCGCGTGTCATAAATAATTTAAGAGGTTAAAACAGCGGTAGCACTCATTCTCACACACGAGAAGCCTCCAGGCAGAATTAACGAAACAGCGGCAGAAAACGCTCGCCTCTATTTTTCTAATTTTCATTTTTCATTACTGCCTTTGTCCAGGAGACCGCCCAGCTCTACGCGAGTTTACAATTGCTAGCCAAGTTGAGGCCGTAAATATAATTAAAAGTATTTTTTTAATACCGTAGAAGTGGCCAAACCGCGACACGAGTGTCATTCTGTGGTACGTTGTACATTCAGTGGTACGGGTGTGTTTCTTGTGGAATTCGGACACCAAATATTGACTTGCATTTAGCTAATAGTTACGGAACGTTGGCTGAAATACATATTTCATCATATGATTCGAATACCTTCCAAGAATCCCTTCAAATAACAACTTCGAGCAAGGGTGTAGAATAATAAGGTGAGACTAAGTTTTTTATTTTATTTTTATTTTTATTTATTTATTTTATTTTGTTTATTCACTTATTACGTAATCAACATAACAGTAAAACCAAGGCATTGAGAAGTAAAATTAATAAAGATATTACCGTAACTATACAAATAGAATGACACTTATATTACTAGCTATCATATAAGAATAAATAATTAATAGCTTGCAATTTAAACAAGTGAGGGTTGGCGGTAAAAATATCGAAATCTGGTGCCATCGAATGAATTTCAATTGAGCACCGCAAAGCACGCGCTAACAAGTTCCACCTCGTAAGGTTAGTGCGCGAGAACGGCTCCGCGAGAAGATAATGCGATCGAGCACGAAGATAATTATTTGGTATGAAAAGATCCACCTTGGCTAGTAAGCTAGGGTTATCAGTTTTACCACGAATTAGATTGAATACATAGGACATGGTCAGCATTTCTCTTCGGAGACAGAGAGAATTATAGCCAACCATGCCTGTGATAAATGCAGTCGGATGCAGTGAAAAAAAAAACTCCCAAGTCCTTGACTTCAGTAACTCTGGAAAGCACACATCCAGCGATGGAGTAATCATACTAAGTTGTAATTTTAAAGATAACATTTAGTTTCTGAATGTTGCGGACGTTTTTAATTTACTTTGTTTGAAATCCAACAACAAACAATCTCACGAATTCTACACATATGTGTCGTACAATCAATAACATCAACGAGTTGTGTTGTAATTAATCATTTTGAAACACCGTTTAATTCATTAAATATCTTTTGATAGTTTTGCTGAAGGGCATACCATATATAAAATTGTTCAATGTCACTGATAGCAGTATCAAATTATAAATAGGGTTAAAAACGATTTTACCGCGTGAGGTTATTCGCACCCGTCGATTTGTCGTTGTTGCAACCGCCGTGGTCCAGGATAGACTGGACTGTATAGTCTATCCTGGACAACGGCGGTTGCAACATCGCCGAAATATCGGTGGCTACAAAGGTAAATTCGTTTTTGAATCTGAATTTAAATTATCAAAAAACCGCGATAGTCTTCGATTTCATAACAGTCATTAAATGTTCTTCCTAACCTGGTTATCGTTGAATCAGCTTTACTGTTTGTGCAATAGGTAGATTGAGCAAATGTTTCAATTTGTCTGGTGTCGTGACCGGTTGGAACGTCAAATCGAAGTGCATGTAGAAATGCTAGATAATCGATTCGATTGTAAGTCATTTTCGAGGCCCGCGTCTTTTCTTCTTCTCGCCGAGTCCTTAAAATGCATAATAAGAAGTCGATAGAAAATCAATGGACTATAACCAACTTTGCGTTCCTATATAAGTTATTAAAAAATCAAATCGACAGGTCAGAGTTTAGAATGTATACAATTTTTTATATGGATAGCTCGATTTTATATTTTTTTAAATGGATAGCGCGTAAATATATGATATGTGCTCAAATGCCTCTGTATACACATTTGCACGGCGATCGGATGAACGGTATAGAAGTTGATGCAGCGCCATCTAGTGGTGAGTATATAGAGATAGATGTCACACATGCGACAGGTAAAAATATGCTTTTTTTATAAACTACAGCAACGAATGGTCGGGTACAGCTAGTTTACTATAAAATGTATGGGTATTTATATAATATCTTAACACGATAAAAATGTATTGTCCCTTTTTCGAGCTGCTAATGAACTGGTTAACAGCTCCGTACGAGTCAGTTCAGTTAAAAGTAGTATCTGTAAGTGAGTACAGCCCGATTGTTATTGTGAAATCGTCCTGAAAGGAACAAAGCACGAATGCGGAAAACAGCGCCAGCAGTGCTGCCTTTCTCCGCCGCGACGAAGCACAGTGTTTAGCATAAAACAAGATTTAATAGAACCTTTTTTTAAACTTTAAAATACGTAATTATTAATTGAACTTTATCTCTAAACTGGAGCTCTAAGCAGTATAAGTTCCCTGATGCCCTCCGTCCAGATAAAACTCTTTATTCTCTATCTCAGAAAATAGCCCTTATTGTAGAATTAACTGTTCCCTGGGAATCAAATATCCCAAACGACCACGAGTTCAAAATAAATAATGAAACACGTCGTAATTTCCTCTTAACAAATACTCGTATCTTCCAAGCAAAAAAAAAACAGTTGTGTCACTCCAAGACTTTCCGGGCAAGTAGCCTAGGGCTGTTTATATCTGAATATTAATTTCATAAATAAAATCCATGTGTGACCTCTTCCGGTTGGCGGACGAACCCGGTTGGGTTCTGGTACACCGCCTCGGGCAGCGCGGTTCGTTTTTCGGCTATGCCAAATGTTGGGCCAAGCGCCAACAGATAACGTTATTATTTGATTAAAAGGTATGCCAGAATTTAAATATTTTTACTGTAGCTTGTATATAAGATATTCCAATCAAATTTCACAATGCGATTTTGAGTAGGAAAAATATGAGAATCAGAGTAGGAAAAATATGAGAAATAGAGTGAGTAGGAAAAATATGAGAATCATTCTTCATGCGCTCTTGGACGGTTTGCGCACCGTACGGTGTCAACCAATCGACTGTGTATTCCGGCTGATAGCAGGGGGAGTCTGGAAACGGATTTGTATCCTATAAAGCGGGGGTGGTTGTTAACCTTACGGCAACTGATCTTGAAACGACCAATCGGCTACCCGATACCGGGCAAAGAGTCGGGCATAGGATGCCGTGCCGATTAGTAACAAATAGATTAGTAACAAATCACAGACTTACTAGGGAACTTAGAAAACCTTTTGTAAAACTTGCTTGTGCCATAACAGTAAATAACCTAACAAAGAGCAACTTAACAAAGACGAACATAATAATAATAATACATATAAAATCGAAGACTATCGCGGTTGTTTGACATTATAAATAGGATAGAAAACTATACTATATAATTATATAATAAAGTCTAAACTCTAGCTAGTTTCAGCCTATCCATTTTTATGTTTCCGATTCACAGATTATATGATATTATATCGTCGCCTTACTTCTCTATAACAGGAAAATTTGCATTTCTGAGATAAGTACCTGCGACAGAAAATGTAAAAATGTGAACGTTTTAGTCTATTACAACCAGAAATGTAATTAAATAAGTCGTAAATAGAGGCTCCCTTTACGATTTATTGACGGTTACTAAATTACCTCTAGCATTATTATTAAATGTCGACATGCACCTACGACTTATATATGTAGTTGAAGGTTTTAGCAGTTTCGCAGCGCTGTCTACATGGCACAGAAACTAAACAACTTTACTCGCCTAATTTTAGTGGGATTATTAGGAACCGTAAACAGTTGTGGGTATGTTGTATCCGTCGATACCGGTGCGTGTGTCCCCGTTTGGGTTTGAAAAACCGTTTGTAATTTGCTGTGTGGTCGTGGTCTTAGGCCTTCACCAACCGCTAACTTATTTATTTGTTACTAAACCGTGATTCCGTAGACACCGTAAAACCGCTATATACGTAAGGGAGAGGATTGCGCACGCGACCTCGAACCTGAAAGCTGTCGGGAGACTGGAGTAATCTGGTTGCAACTGGAAGTAAGGACGCGAGTGTCGCCCTACAGGATGATATATGTATTTGTGTTTTTTCTTTAAAATATCTTCCCGTATGATAATTTGTGAAATTATCCAATATTTGTTTGATTATTTAGTACTTAGGATTATATAGAAAATTAGATTATATAGAAAATTTTACGAAATTACTTAAGAATTTTGATTGAAAATATTGGAAAATGTTGTTTCCTCTACATATATAACCTAGAAAATCTGCGCTTGGATGTTCAACGTTCATACCTTGCAATACCGACGTTTATATCTTATACCTTAATAGGTATTTATATTATACTTGTTATTTTTATTACTTTTGACATAACCAAGTGTAGGAACTCCTATCAACTGGTTTAAAATAAAAAAATAAAAAAAAAAAAAAAAAATTAACCTGGTTATCTCGCGGTAGGGCGTTGGTCCCGGGCGAGTGGCGTAGCTAGACTGTGGATTGTTTTCGTTCCAAGTTTTCTACGCTCACCTCACAGGAGATAGAACGATCCGTTATCGTTAAAACTTCCTGAGTTGACGGGTTTGCCTGTTGTAGTCAACACCTCCAACTAAACACACTTTAAAGCTGTCATCTGTAACGGGCGAAATCGACACCTTTCTTTCTTATAACGATATAGATCGTTCTTTCAGCCGTGAGGTGATTATACAGTGTCTATACAACGGGCGAACCCGTCACCTCAGGAAGTTTTAACGATTATTCGTTCTCTCTCCCGTGAAGTGAACGCAAAAGAAATGGACAAAACAGTCCACCGTCTAGCTCCGCCACATGCCCGTAAGAGGCCAACGCCTTAACCGCGAGATAACTAGGTGTGTTACTCAGCGGGCTTACACTCACGCCCTTACTTCCAATTACGACCAGATTACTCCGGTCTCTCGATTGGTTACGAGTTCGAGGCCGCTTGCGCGGTCCTCTCCCTTACGAAGCGGTGAAACGGTGTATACCGAATCTATCGCGGACCAGGGCATCCTTTGCCCGGCTGTTCACCCAGAATCGGGTAGCCGATGGTCGTTTCAAGAGTAGTCGCCGTAAGGTCCGCTACCACCCCCGCTCTATAGGGAACAGTACCTACTGCTTCCAGACTCCCCCGACTGTTAGTCAGAGTGCAGTCGATTGGCTTACGCCGCACGGTGCGCAGACCGTCCAGGAGCACCAGAACGTTGATTCCTAGGGGAAACTAGCCCTAATGCCAGAGTCCTGCCCGGGCTCGCACTTCATGCGAGGAGGCCGCCGGATGGGTGTTGACACGTGAGTGTGACCAACCCTGAACAGAATGGGTCTTCGTGGCCAACTCAGCAAGGGCCCATTAGCTCCCTACTCAGGAACATACTATATGTATTATAGGAATCGATATTTTGGCATCTAATTTGTTTGACAGAAAACACTGTGAGACGTGGGCGCAGCGACCCAAACGCCGCCGAGACGATAAATTTATTATTTTGACGGTTCCAATCAGTCGTACGTAAAAAAGCGACATTACCAACTAGAGCGTAAATACGATTTCCTGAATCTCGGATTTCCCTCGTTTTTCCCCCTCTCTGCCGATCCGCCATTTTGGCAATGGATACCCGCCGCGGCGCGCATTTCATTATCATTATATCAAAACATTATTGCGGCTTAATGTAAATAACGGCAAATCGTGACTAGCATGGATTTCTTAAAAATATAAATAATATATAAGAGGTTACTAAAAAAATAAATTCAAAAACACTAAAAACACGCTTTTGGGCTATGATACGATATTCACATACACACGGCTATGATACGATATTCCATCATGGAGTGCCAGTGCCTATCTTCCGGCTTCATCATCAGACCTTGAAACCTAAACGTGATCAAAGTTCATTCCAAGACTTTTCTAACAAGTCCAAACACAGCTATGATACGATGTTCCATCATAAAGTTCCAGTTCATATCTTCCGACTCCATCATCAGATCAGTTCGACAGTACCATATTATTGTATTGTCATCAGAACTACATATAGCTGCCAATTTTCATGACGCTACGATCCTTGGAAGATGGGTAAATTAGTTACCTTAAATTCCATTACATAGTTACATACAGGTCGGCCTAATAGAAGCGTGTTAAAAACGGTGCCATCTAGTGAGCAAATTCTGTATCATAAAATCGAAGACTATCGCGGTTGTTTGACATTATAAATAGGATAGAAAACGAATTTACCGCATGAAATTTGTAGCACCCGACGTTTCGGTGACGTTGCAGCCGCCGTTGTGCAGGGTAGACAACGACAGTCTACCCTGGACAACGGCGGCTGCAACGTCACCGAAACGTCGGGTGCTACAAATTTCACGCGGTAAATTCGTTTTCTATCCTATTTATAAATTCTGTATCACTTCCTGCTGTATTCTAAGAATTTATCAAGAGGGCTTTAGTTATTTATATACGACTATGTTTTAAACCACTCGAAATCGACTGCACACGGTGTGTGCAATGAATGTCCGAGCCAAAAAAGACCGGTTGCACACCGTGTTATCAATGATATTGGATTGCAATTATCAGTCAGTATGGAATAAGCAGCCGCCAGGTCAAGACTGGTTTGAAAAAAAAAATATCTTTGAAGTATGTAAAAATTAAATTTGATGTTGGTTTCAATTTAGCCCCTAAATGAGTGACCTAAAACCAAAACCAAAGTGCAAATAAAGAATTGTCGACAATGCTCCAAAGACAGTAAATATAGACGCACTAATTACTGTTATTATTTATTAAGTAATTCAAAAATAATTTAAAACAATTTTATCTTAGGAACTATGCACAGAAATATTTTAAACATTGAATAAATAGCAAAAAATGAATACATTGCATAGTCCAGTGACAACGCCACCCACCTAGGCCGAGACCTGTTATAAGGCGAACGTTTAAGGTGTTGCCCTGATCGTGTCGGTAACCCTAGATTATATCTGGGAGATTGTTGCAAGCTTTATCATTATGTACAACAAAAGTAAAGGTCGTCCTTTCAGAAAAAATCTTACCTTGTACTGTATCTAAACATTTATTTTATTTAGGTATATGAATTATATTCTTTTCATCATTACTGGACATTGCGATTTAATATTACCTGACTATTTTTGGAATAAATGTTATTCATGAAATCGGAGACTATCGCGGTTATTTGACAATATAAATAAGAAAAAAACGAATTTACCGCGTGAATTTTGAAGCACCCGACGTTTCGGCGACGTTGTAGCCGCCGTTGTCTAGGGTAGACTGAAAGAGCTGTCAATCCGTTGTTAGGCGGGTAGGCCGTATACAGCTGCCGCCACTGTGTAAATTATACAAGTGGTTTTTTTCTTATTTAAAATGTTGTGTAATTTAATATTGTGTTTATATTTTATTTTATATTACACACCTGGTGTGCAATCCGTCCCTCGCAATAAAAAACATTTAAAGGAGCACACACAACGGGCTACCATTACACACGTCGTGCAATCGCCTTATTTGTACAAAGGGAGTCACAAAGCGACTGAATTTTATTGCAAACATGATTTTTTAAATCAAAAATGATCAATATACTAAGCAGCAAATACTAAGTAAAGCAATACAAAATTATTCTGGGGATGGTCTCCAATATATGTGCTGCCTCGAATGGGTAAAAGGAGTATGCTACTATGTGTATGATTGGCATATATATTTAGGTATATTTTAGTTATCTATCTATAACTAAATCTTACCTCTTATGCGTTAGTGGTATTTGAGTTTTATAATTTTTAATTATAACCTCTTCGACGAGAAATGTATCTTATCTTAACGAAAACTGTTATTATGTCATTATTACTATTATTAATGCTTATTCTTCACAAAAAACAAAGAGTTTTATAAAGTTGACGATCAAAGTTCGAGTTGCATGCAGTTTTCGCATCGGTAACATGAACAAAAAAAATGGAGGCAAAATGATCGTACTTTGCTAGGAAGCGTGTATTACTGCGAAGAAGTGAGTTTGAGAATTTGGACATACGATCAAGTCTTCATACAAGTACTCCTCTGTGCGTCGGTCGGATCAGAAAATTTTCAGTCTAATTTTTTTTTTTTTTTTAATAATTAGTTTAGTTTACACGACACAAAACAGATGGCAAAGCCTAAGCACAGTATATATAGAGCTTTAGCTATATATTTACTGTGGCCAAAGTCTTCCAAGACTGAGCACCGCGAATGTTGCGGACAGCGAAAATAGTCTTTATTCGAGTGGAAATGAGGAGGGCGCATCGCCTGATTACATGATATATAGATACAAAACAAATAGTGATGTTCTGATATCTAAAACCAGCGGTCGGCAACTAAGATAGCTACGGTTATATGATGTTTTTTAGATGAGAATGATTATAATCGTATATTATATATACTTGTTATGGTGAAATTTCTCAATAGGCGGGTTTATTGTCACACGACAATCTCTTCCAACCAACCCTACTATGAAGTGTTTATATGTGTGTGTGTAATGTGTGTAAGTGGGTTTCTTGTTATTGCATTCGATCGACCGAATTGAAATGCAATTCGGTTAATTTTATCCCAACGAAAAATGGTGTACCAGTCGGGAATCGAATCCGGAACCTTACCCTGTATCAGGCGACCTAACCACTGCTAATTTTATTAAATGAACATTTATATTTAGGTCTTGCAATATGAAAACCCGAGCTAGGTACGTTTACTTAAGTTTTTTTTTTGATGAAATTAAAATAAAAGCAAAGCATCAAAATCGATTATTACAAAGCAGATGGCCTGCTGTTTCATCAAGAGTAGTATAATTAGGGGGTTCCGCGATATACAAATTGTTAACCTATGGCACCTAAATGGCACCTAAAATACTCTCTAAATACAGCTAAGTTAGTATGGACTGATCTACCCGGGAAGAAACCATGCTGTTCATTATTTACTATAATTAAAAATAGAATCACATATATTTTTTTCATTGACCTTCGCAAATGCCGATAATTTTGAGATAGGCCGGTAATTCAAGACGTTTGACTTGTCTCCGCTTTAGAAGATTGTTACCAATGCATTTTTCCATAGAGAGGGTACAGTGCCTGTTTCGCAGAGATTTTTTTATATATAATAGTTTTAGTAGTTTTAGTAATAGTTTTTATATATAATAGGTTTAGACAGTGACACTGTTTAACGAAAAATTCAGGTATATTATTGTACCCTGCTTCTTTACTGGGATCTCATTTTAATAGATAAGCAAGCGTCAAAGTTTTGGATATATTCACGTTTAACCCCTTGAGTATGATACGACCAAATCTGGTTCTGAAACAATTATCCGTTGAGTATGATACGACCAGATCTGGTTCCGCGTTTTTTTCTCTTCTTTGACGTTCTCATATTTATTCATAATTATCTAATTGTTTTACAAAATGATATTTCAATATTCTATATTCGAAATTTCAATGCAATCATTGTGCAGTTGTTCTTTTTATGATTGGTGTAGTAGTTTCGTAGTTATAGTACTTTAAGGTCGATGTCGCCGAAAATCCTGCAAAAGAGACAGATGCATCCATGAAAATACCCATTTACTCCAAGGGTTAAGAGCATATCATTATGATAGGAATGCGCAGCTTCATAACCTAAGTGATTAGGAGAATGTTCGTAGACGGAGTTGAAGTTAAAAGTTCAAGTTCAGTTTATTTTCAAAAATCTTTACAGATTGTAGAAACATATATACTAAAATATCCGAATTAAATTAAAAATCAAGTTGTGCAATTACAAATTTAAATAACTTACAGAAAATTTAAACCTAATTAAGACAATAACAAATCGATTAAGTCAAAATATTATTTATATATAGTTATATTAAATCCCATTATGTGGCCAAATAAAATTCAAGAAAAAGTTCTTATAAAAAATAAATTTAAAAACCAAAAAAATAAAATAATTGAAAGCATGAGAAATAACTTAAATTAAAAGAATAAGAAATAAAATTAGTGTAATTTAAACGATAAAAATTTGAATTATAATATCATTTAAAAATATCAAATCACAATAATAATAATATTTAGTCGCATTTACTTAAAACAAATAAAATTTAAAAAATATAAAATTTAGAAAAGGAATTACAATTTATAATCATTTCATTTAAAATCGTTACATTGTATGTTTCAAGTTTCAAGTTTAGTTTATCGTCTTCAAAACTTATAAATAGTTATTTATAGATATTTAATTTTCGATTTTACACAATACCGTTCGTGGTGAATTGTACGTATTCTTCATAGGTGTAAAAATATTTTCTAAAAGAAACTTTTTTAAGGACTTTTTAAATATATTGTTATTTTTAATATCTTTAATATATGGAGGTAACATATTAACAAAATAGGGACCGGAGTATTCCTTGACTTGTCTCGCTATTTTTAAATTTGCTTTAGGTAACATGTATTTTGATTTGTTTCTGGTGTTTATGACATAAATATCGGAATTTTTTTTTGAAGGTCTCTTTTCTTGTGGAAATCCGTTAGTACATTTAAAAAGTACATTGAAATGAACGTTAGAATTTTCAGTCGTTTAAAATGACTTCTGCAGGATTCGTCCCATTTCAAATTTGCTATAATGCGTATTGCTCTTTTTTGCAGTTTGAATAGAGGTTCTCTGTGGCACGCATAACAATTACCCCAAGTACTAATAGCGTAACTTAAAAGAGTCGTGTTCCCCTTATTTATACTACTAACAAGTTAACTCTATTGCAACCAATCTATCAACAAATTCTCTGCGCGCATTATAACGTATATACCCACCCCCACCCCTCCTCAAACTGAAATAAGTGATCTTCCTACATCCTACGTGATACTTACAAGTCTCAGCGCTCTAAGTGAGTTGTAAGCCACCTTTGCAAAGCGCCTTAAGCAGTACTTATTTCTGTGAGCAGCATAATAATCAGCGTTCTCCGTTATAGTAAATACTCGTACTTAGAAGCTTACACCCCGGTTATCGACCAAGGGAATATTGAATGCTGATACTAATAACTAGAAAAATAAAATAAATCGGTTGTATCACGCAAAGACTTTCCCGGCAAGTAGACAAGCCCCCGCTAAACCTCCCTACCACTGGGCGATAACTCAACCTCCCATCGCGCGCGTAGTATATTTGTAGTATTTTCCGTGTTATTAAAATGGTATTATTTCCAAAAATGATGTAGTATTATATTAAATATGGCGGACTTTATATTATTATTTGTGTCGCTTGTATACGAGATATTCCAACCAAAATTTCACAAGTGATTTCGGTCCAACAAGACATCTGTGTACATAATTTCAAGTCCCTAACTGCAATATTGTAAGATTAAAGTATGGCTAACGCGCACTCTGGTGGGCCGATTTCAACTACAATCTTTTCAACTAGCCATGGCCTAATGACGCCTGCATACCAAATTTCAGCTCAATCGGATGAAGGAAGTAGGTTGAATGCTATATTAGCTCACGGGCGCCCTCTGAGATGTGAAGACAATGCAATGAGATGCCGTTCTTGAATACGTAAGCGGACGTAACATTTTCAATGTCATCGAGGCCGGTAACATTATAAGGTGGATAACATATGAGTCACCAACGGCAGATTATTTCGTTATTAGCCACTAGCTGACCTGTGCCCACTTCGTTGGGCGGTAAAACTTTTTACTTGTGATGAAATTATGAGTGTGGTTTGGTTAGTACTGAGTGCTATGACTGCCAAAAGAAGGGTTATATTTTTACATACCTATGTATGTCGTATTATCTCTTTAACTATTTATGCAGTAAAAGGGAAAAGTCTTTTGTTTTAAACACTTGAGACCATAAATTTACTTATTTTGATAATAATTCAAAATTGTTGATAATATGACCAATAAACATGACCTAACGATTTAAATTATTTTTTTTATATAAAATACTACTCTTTGTTACTTAGACATATGCTGTCGTTGTATTAAAGTTAGACATATGCTGTCGCTGACGAAAAGTTGTAGGCAATATATCAAGTTCTACAACTTTTCTCTAGAACTTAATCATATATCTCTCATCGTTAAGGCAGCGTTCGTTAGAAACGTTTTCGTTCGACCGGTTTTTCCGACTTACTTTGGAAATCCGACTACCACGAAAAAGTTTTTTCATTTTTTGGAATAATATATAGCCTATGACACTAACAAAAAAAGTGGCTTTCTATTGGTAAAAGAATTTTCAAAATCGGTTCAGTAAATCCAGAGATTACTTCCTACAACGTCACAAACTTTACCTCTTTATAATATTAGTATAGATAAAACGAAGAATATTTCTGTTTCGTAAAAAGCTTCTAAATAAACTGCTAAAGTTTTACATTTCGTCTAAAAAAGCTTTTGCTATCATACATTCTCACTGTTATTTGTTCAGTGAGTTTCTTTTTCAATATGTTAGCGAAATTCCGCATTTTAACTCCATGCCTGAATTAAATCCGTCGAGTAACCGACCGTTTTTTTGCTTTGTCATTTTGACGTTTCGATAGAAATCCGGCCAAGTTGTTAAAATATCCACAAAATCTATAATCTGATAGCAAAACCAATCAAATTCAAGGATCAAAGGCGGAAGGTAAATAAAAATACGTCAGAAGGCAAGAAAATACGCACAATTACTCCGTAAAGGTGGCAAACAAAATTAGTAACGTGTTTGACTGGTTCAAGCATCGTTTGTTTCTTTGTTTATTTGTTTCTACTCTTAATATGAAATTTTATAATAAGCGGGTTTTTTATCATACGACAATATCTTGCAAAGAACCCTACTATTAAGTCTTTATATGTATGTGTGCGTGTTTGTCAGTGTGTGTCTTGTTATTGCATTCGACTGACAGAATTGAAATGTAATTCCGTTAATTTTATCCCAACGGTAATGTAAACCCAGCCAGGAATCGAACCCAGAACCTTCAAATTTCAAATTTCAAATTATTTATTGAGTTCAAATTATGAGTAAGTTCAATATGCAAAAGTCTTAACCTAACTAGGCTGCTGCCTGTTCCAAGGTAGTCAATTTATTTTAATTATCCTAAGAAATCCATAATATTATATTTATATAAATAAACAAAATCATACTTAATGTAACAGAAATATATTAATTACCTAATTAAAAATTCGTAAGAAAATGTCATGAAAATTGTCAATAACCTATTATTTTATTTTAAAACATGATAAAAATTAATATATATTTATATATGTATTAATAAGTATTAATATGTATTAATATTATACAAAACAAATTCACGAACATGAAAATAAATGAAAACCTTACAATGTAAGATCAGGCAACCTAACCACTATGCCACTGGGCCGTATCGTCCGTATCGTACATTGCTTGAGCAATTGCTTAGGCATTGCTAACTTGACTATAGAATGAAAACAGGGTGGGGAATTACGAGGGCATATGATACGGTTCTATTCTGGGTCCGCTATTATTTATTATTTTTATAAATGATGTGGGTGATTCAATGCCCTTAAATTGTAATACATTACTATACGCAGATGACACTAGTTTTGTATTCCAAGGTACAACTAGCGATGAAGTAGGACATAATGCCAACAAATGTCTCTCTGTAGCTAGTAACTGGTTTAAAACGAACCAATTATGATTAAATCCCACCAAAACCGTAGCCATGAATTTTGCCTTAAAAAAAGTTAACAATATCAATATCATCATGGACTCTAATAAAGTTCAGGTCGTTAACGCGGCCAAATTTCTAGGTATTACAATAGACCAGAAATTAAACTGGAGTCCACATATCGAGAGGCTATCGAAGGAACTGTGTTCTGCTATTTATGCCATACGAAAAATCAAATTTCTAGCCGGTGAACAAGCCGCAATGAGCACATACAATGCGTGCTTCCATTCGAAGATGGCTTATGGTATCCTAACATGGGGTAATGCACCAGATAGCCATCGTATTTTTATACTGCAAAAGCAGGCTCTCAGGACGATATTTGGGTTAAAAAGAGACGACCACTGTGCTCCGATCTTTAAAAATAAAAAAATATTAACATTTCAATCTGAATTTATATATCAGTGCATAATTTATGCGAAAGCAAATTTGAAAAACGAGGAAAAGCATTCGAGTCTGCATGAACATAACACTCGCAATAAAAATAATGTAGTAATCCCCAAAGTGCGGCTTTCTTTATACCAGAGATCATATTTATATTTGGGGTTTAAATTTTTCAACTCATTGCCAGCAGAAATTAAAATACTTCAAGAGGTTGCATTTAAGAAATGCATAAAAAGAAATTTAGCCATGCATGCTCTCTATAATTTGGATGAATTTGACAAGGCCGTCTTAGTTTTTAAAAAATAAATTAGCTTTTATCAAATTTGTTCTGTATTTTGTCACCGTAGTTTTGATTTCATTGTAAAACTTGTTGTTTATTAACTGATTATTTTAAAATTTCTTGATTGACTATTTTTAAAACTTATTGATAGATTATTTAAAAATGTTGTTTACATTTTTTTTTTTTTGTTATTTGAGTCTGTAAGATTGAATTTTTATAATTGATCCGATGGTGTCTTGCTTTTACATATAAAAAGTATATGTACACGTAATGAAGTTGTAATAACCTCTAGAAAATGTAAAATGACGTATTCCACAGTATGTACTTTTTGGAATTAATAAAATATGACTATGACTATGACTATGACTATACGTCAATGAGATACGACATTGAACCCGACCGCGGTATTTTTCATGAGCCAAACAAAGTGTCATCGCGATCGGTCAGAGGGCATTTCACGTGCTGTCGTCTGTCCTAATTTTACTTCTGATGATTCAAGGGTTATCGGAATCGCTTTCAGAGAATCGCAAATATCGTCGAGTGTCTACAATCGTATATATTTTCGTCGCCTCAGAATTCCGGCCAGGTACTTAAACATCACTTGAGCACGAGTCAAAGCTTGAGCACTCGGGTGAAATCATTTTTTTAAATAAATCAATATTTTGACACTTGCATCTCATTACATCTATGAAATCTTAATGTATGTGCATAAAAATAAAGAACTGTTTTTAAAAAACTCTGATAGGCATGGTGTCAATACTAGAAATAAAAATAAACTTGCTGACCATAAAAGTCGACTCTTCAAAACCACAAAATCATTCAAAGGGCAATGTATACACTTCTACAATAAAGTCCCAGAAAACATGCAAAATTTATCTGTGATACAATTTAAGTCATTTATTAAGAAGAAGCTGTACTCAAAGGGCTACTATAAAATAAATGATTATCTAGACGACAAAGACCCTTGGAAATAAAATGGTTACCTCGATGATTTATATAACGTTATATGTCACAATAATTTGTTTTAATGTCACAATAATTAAATTTTTACTAGCTGCGCCCAGCGGTTTCACCCGCGTGGTGATGGAAAATTGTGATAATGATGATAGAAAACCATATATCTTTATAAATTATAACCTATGTGTTATTCTGATGTGTAAGCTATATTATTGTAAAGTTTCATCAAAATCCATTCAGTAGTTTTTGCGTGAAAGAGTAACAAACATCCATACATACTTACAAACTTTCGCGTTTATAATATTAGTAGGATAGTAGGATAGAATTTAAATTTCGAATGTCAATTTCTTAGATTTTTTCCTACTTACTTGACAGTTATCGTTATATTTTAGATAATTCACACTATATCTTTATACATTATAGCCTATGTGTTATTCTGATGTGTAAGCTATATTATTGTAAAGTGTCATCCAAATCCATTCCGTAGTTTTTGCGTGAAAGAGTAACAAACATCCATACATACATACAAACTTTCGCGTTTATAATATTAGTAGGATATCATTTATGTGTGTTTGTATGCATTATTGACGTCAAAAAGTTACGATTTCGTACTATTTGAATAAAAAAACTTATGATTTGATTATGGTGTGAGACCTAGTCAATTTTCGTGCAGACGAAGCTTGACTTGATTGACGAGCTCTTCTTCATTACGCCGAGCGGATCTAACCCGTTTAAACATCTGCATCGATCATATCGTTATGCCCTCAAAGTACCACAGAGATATCCAGAGACTGCGCTTATGGTACCACATACGCGAATTCAGCCTCTGCCGTAAGATATTGAAATTCTTTCAAGACAAAGAGCGCCATTCGCGACGCTAAGAGACGCTTCGGAGAAGTTTTCATCGTGTCGACGTGGTCTGGGCGCGGCCGCACGGTCAAGTAATAAAAAAAGTTGCATGCGCCGGTAGAGAAAATAGGGACAATTTCGGAATTGCTCTCGCGGGCCTGGGCGGTGCAGCAATAGGGATGCTCCGAATTGTTAAAGGAGTTTTTCCCGCAAAGGGTACGTAAGAAATATGACACGTATGAATGCACGAATTCAAAGTCAATGTATTTTTTGAAATTTATTTTTACTTTACCGGCCTACCAACCGACGAGGAGGTCACGTATTGTCATTTTTTTTCAGATGAAGACGGAGGTATACATTTGCCCCCCCCCCCTCCCCCCTCGAGACGATTAGGACTATTTCTAGACTCAAGTCTGTCTGTGTATCTGTCTGTCCGTCGGTCTGTGTGTATTCCTCCACGATATCACCAATCCGATTGAACTGAAATTTGGCATGCAGGCATCATTTGCCATGAGGCAAGACCTGAAAATGATGCCAGCATGCCAAATTTCAGCTCAATCGGATTGAGGGTTTGGGCGCTAGGCGTGAATTGTATTCCACACAGACAGACTTCATTGTGAAAATGGTCTTAATCGTCTCTGGGGCGCCCAAAATCGACATATGCGTCTCTATTTCGAAAAGAAAACTGTGCGTTCCCAGAAATTTTCGTCTTTGTTGGTTAGTGGGTCGGGGAAGTAGTATAAACGTAATATACAACGATCGAAAAGCCAATATTGTTTCAAAATTGTTTAGTTCATAAGGAATATCAAATATGCTAAAAAATATAAAGAAAACCGCAAACAATACAAAAGTAAGATCGCTGTGTGTGATTATGCGGGCGTCGGTTTATGGGTGCTGGTGTGTGTATGATTCAGAGCGTGTGCATGTGTGTGTAATCGTATGCGTGTAAATCTGTAGGGAATATATGCATGTGGGAATGTGTGATGCTAACTCAATCCAATATGATCTCCAGCATTACATTTCACATACCTACTTAACTTAGTACCGACTATTGTCGTGGTTAAATGTGTCAATATCGTTAAAGCCTACATTGTATGTATGCACAGAACGTGACAATATATATATATATATATATATATGAATATATATATATATATATATATATATATATATATATATATATATATATATATATATATATATATATATATATATATATATATATATATATATATATATATATATATATATATATATATATATATATATATATATATATATATATATATATATATATATATATATATATATATATATATATATATATATATATATATGATAGTTTTGTGTATATATTCTTTTTAGAATTGATCAATAAGATGATTATAAAGTAAATAATTATTAAAGCCACTTACATCGTGACGAAGGATTCCCTTGATCGGATTCGGGAATGCTTTAGGTGTTAACGAGAATGATGAATGCCTCTCACTTGCGGAAAGAGGAGTAGGTTTAAGTTGGGCCCATTTTACAACTAGTAACGCTCACCCTTCATCCAATTATCTCAAAAATTAAGCTACAATCCTTCTTTTAACGTAAACTCACTCAATTTCCTATTATTTCAAGGGAAATAACAAGACAAGACGAGCTACTTGACAGATGGAAGAATTTAAAATTTCGAATTTCGTTTTTTTTATTTTCTAAAGGTGCGATATAAAGAAGCTGCGATCAATATTCAGCTGAAAACTTAAAACTAAAAGCGTGACATGCCCTCATATCAATGAAAGGAAGCAGTCAGCTCTTTCCTATTAGTTGGAAATTCCTATATAATATATATATATATATATATATATATATATATATATATATATATATATATATATATATATATATATATATATATATATATATATATATATATATATATATATATATATATATATATATATATATATATATATATATATATATATATATATATATATATATATATATATATATATATATATATATATATATATATATATATATATATAATATATATATATATATATATATATATATATATATATATATATATATATATATATATATATATATATATATATATATATATATATATATATATATATATATATATATATATATATATATATATATATATATATATATATATATATATATATATATATATATATATATATATATATATATATATATATATATATATATATCAAGTGTGATTTTTGTAACGTAGTAAGTTGGACACGCCTCTTTAAATCTTAAATCTTGATCCCAAATAAATGTATTCCAGTATTTTTTATCCTCTCCTGTTATAAATAAGTACCTAAATCATATATCACTGCTCGGACCATCTGGGTGGCCGAGTCAGTTCAAATTGCGCGTTTGTTCGTAATATGCCGTTGCGATTGCTTGTCTATCCTCGATAGACAAAATTTCAAAACCGAGTTCTTGTGTGCCGAGCATTTCGGGATTTCTTTCAACGGGACTATACCAGCTTCTGGGTAGCTACGCATCAGCGGAGCGGTCAGAGAAGACCAGTAGGAAGCGACGCTTTAAGGTACTCCTTTTTCTTATTCCTGGATCTTACCCACATTTTGGCTGTTTAGCTTTCACCTGATACTGATACTGTCCACTGCCTGACTTTCAGGATAACGACTAGTAGTCACAATAAATGGGTTCAGTTACAATAATAAACATAATAATAAAAATAAGACAGAAATTAATAACATATGTGAACTCAAAATTTAAAACAGGAATGGGATAGAGATGTAGGGCGGGGGGGGGGGGGGAGGGGGTATAAATACATAAGTTAATATCTCATAATCAGTGCCGGATTTAAAATTGATAAGGCCCTAAGCGATTTAAGTTATTGCTGCAGTATATTTAAGTATATGTGACAATTACTCACTAGAACATTTTTTTAAGGGCCCCCCAAAAAAGTGGGGGCCCTAATCTATATCTTGTGTAGCTTATACGTAAATCCTGCACTGCTCATGATAGTTAAGGGATCGGTGCTTGAAACGGGAAGTTGATTTTAATACAATACTTTGAATTCTCAAAATTCGTTTTGATTCGGTTCGCGCTTCTCACATTCGCCCGCCTTGAATTAAATATCCAAATGATTCGCTTTTCAGTCCAGTAAGGGAATGAAATTTCGTTCCGTTTTCTGTTTCTGTTCGCGTGAATTTAAACGGGGCCCCCTCTCTCAATCGGAGGGTTTGCATGGAACGGCTCCCCGGAGGCCACCTATGGCTGCGGTGCGGAATTGCGCCTGCCAATTTATAACGCTCAAACTATAAAACCTAACCGTGTGGCGGCCGCGACTCCAGGAATATTCAAAACGATGTGCCGCGATCGCATATCAGAAGATTACCGACGGTAGAGAGTTTTAAATTTGCTTTATAGAGGTCGACCGGTCGGATAGTACGATATATATTGTATTTATTTTATTTTATTTATTTATTGTAGGATATATATTGTATACAAAAATAGCTTAACACTGCACTATACATACGAGTATATAGAAAACAATAACCCATAGCAAAAGTCGTTTATTTATATTCTTCGTGTATTTATATACTACGTAATATGATATAATATCAACATACCCTCAACAATCCTACCGCTCCCTCCTACCTAACTGAAAAATTCAATCACTTAGGAAGTCATGGTATTTCACTCCGTTCCAGTCAGGATAGTAAAATTGCGATTCCCACTCATAATTCTTCTTTTTTTACTTATTCCTTCACCGTTCATGCAGCTAGACTATCCAGCTCCAGCCAGACATCAGAAACGCACCAACGGTTTCTACATTTCAAGTGCCTCTGAAAAAGCATTTCATGTCCCTAAATTCCTAGTTATCCTAGGTCTCATCCCATCCTCTCCTATCCTTTGCTCCTTGCGAATTATTCCAAATCCTAATTTTATTAAAAAAATGGCATTTTTGTTACTTGATTAATTTTTGTTATGTAATAAGTTTTTCTTATTTTTTTTGTTAATTTTTAATTCATCTCTTGGCACCTAAATTTTTACACTTCCACGAAGGTTGGCTGTAAGAGATTGTATTTTAGGCAATAAGTCCGCCTTTTGTATGTTTTTGTTTAATGTGCAATAAAGAATATCTATCTATCTATCTATATAATATAATATACCATAATAAATATAGTCTAATACATAAGAGGAATACTATTATATACATATGAAAAATACTATTATATAAATCGATACAAATTTTGGAGGGATTGGGAAGGTGATTTGCTAGCTTTCACCCATAGACGCTATGTCCTAATTGTCACGGTTTTTTTATTTTTTAATACCCGAAATTTTGCGGTTAAGTCATCATAACTTTTTTTTATGATAGTAATAGCACGAAAATAACCTGTGTTGTATTCTGCAGTATATTTTTATTGTAAATAAATTTATATTTGATACAAATAGTTTCAAGAAAATGACTTATGAGCCTCCAAAATCCTAAAAATGTGTAGATGCATGTTCGTAGTTCATAGTTAATTTTATTTCATAAAAATCATTAAAGATTCTAGAAAACTTAAATAATAGGCATTAATAAAATATAGAAATTACAAAAACTTCTCTTATTTTAGGATACATATTAAATTATCCTTTAAAAATTAATAAATTACATAAGCGAGTTAATATCTAAATAAAACTGTCAACAATCTAATGGAAATTGTAAATTTCTAAATTCAATATTTAAAACAACTAAAAGTTGTTTTGAACTTAGCTTTATTTTCAAAAGTTCTCTAGTTTATACCCGTTCCAATGGTAAGCAATATGTATTAGAAAACATTCAGTAATTGGTCAAAATACGAGATACTACTTTGTCAGGGCTAAACACCTTCTCTAATAATCCGATTTAAAAAAATGCAGTCAACGCATGCATTAACAATGCATTTCAGAATACAACAAAATTTATTTCGTGCTATTACCACAAAAAAAAAAGTTATGACGACTTAAACACAAAATTTTGGGTAACAAAAAATGCCGTGGCTTTTAGGACATAGTTGCTATGGGTAAAAGCTACCGAACGCCCCCACAATACCCCAAAAAATTGTGTCAGTTTATCTGCCAAACACCCTGTATATTAGTTTATCATTTTTATATATTCATGTATATATGTGTATTTATTTATTTAATAAATTAATTAAACAACTCGTTTACAATGCTTATGAATCACTAATATTCATATAAAAACACACGCATTTATATTATTTTAAAAAAAAACACCGATATGAGCATAGCATGTATGTACTGCTACTGCCCAACTAAGTGCCAGGTCTTGTTCCAAGGCAGCGAGCATAAATTTAAATAAATTATGAACACTTTAGTTTTATTTTCACATATATTTAGCAATTTGAAATTGAAGAAAAAAAATAACTATAGTACCATCACCATTACAAATTATAACCAATAATCACTAGTAATGATTACAATAGAAAATATTTTAAATAGAATATAGAAAACAAATAATCGTGTTAAATGAAATAAAATAAAATGTCAAATAATATTAGCCGAATTAATTTTAGTCAAAAATAGTCGAAGAGAATAGGAGAATAGTCTATAAGGAGAATAGTCAAGGATAATATTTCATGTTGGAAACGGTCTGGGTATATCAATTTGTGAATATTTTTTTCCGGGTGTCATTTTCAACCAGGAATCAATTTTGGCTTTCAAAGAAGACTAAGGCAAATACAATTTTAAATCTTCGTCTAGTATATTGAATACCATATTGAATATACACTAAAAACATTCCTCGAACTTTTGACCTCGAACCACTTTTGACCTCGAACCACTGCCCAAAGGTGTTCTGCATTCGAGGGACATCGAAATGTATATTCTACGCAGATTATTTGCTGAGTTATTGGGGTCTATAAACTATATGTGATATAGTAAAGTATACGTAAGCATATGTCTATGTACATATACACAACATTTAAAAAAATATATACTAACAATAATTAGTTACCTGTCAAATGCCGAGAAGGTCCATATTCATACTTGCATACAATGAGAAGTGTCCTTAGTTAAGTTATACGTATACATCTGTTATGCTACTCTACCCAAGAGTTAGACAATAAGACGTATGCCCAGATAAAGGCTATATTCGACCTAGTTGGGTATGCGCTGATCATAGTCTAGTGAATGTGTGACGTCGTTTACTTCGCACAATTACTTAGTATGACCGTTTTATGTACTTTCGTTGATTATTTGATATAAATAAAATGAAATGAAATTCGTAAATAGCATGTCGCATGACATTCCACTAAGCTAAGCTTGTGCTAGGGCGGACATTGCACTCCTTAGATATTGCTGTTGTTATTGTTTTAACCCTAGAGCCCCAATTGGCCGATATCGGCCACAACACGATTCAGAGTGACGGCCCTGTTTTAATTTAATTTGTTTTATTTTATTATGTTTTATTATGTTAATATGTTTCATTTTAATTATGGGTACAGTGTTTTGGCAGTAATTAATGTTTTGGTGCAACAGTGTCTTAATTCAATATTTTTACTAATTTTTACTATTTTTTTTTGGGGCATCAACTTTTCAATCGGCTGAGGGACCGAGGCCTGAAGGGTTAAGTAACTTATTTACCAAATCTAAATACGAATAAAAGGACCAGAAGTCCTTATCATGCTACTAAAAACTTAGCAATTAACTGGATAGCTAGTTATACAATTTTATATTATCATTAATTCATATTACTTACGTACATACAATTATAATTTTATAACTCAACTTAAAGTAAATATTGAGAAACTGTAAAGCTCACTACAAATCGTAGAATTAGAAGATAGATAAAACTTGTAACGGTTAGCAACACGCATAATTTAGCAAATACTTTTAACCCCTCAAATGAATGGCGATTAGCTCGGGTTGCCTACGGCAAAATGTATATAAATTTATATTTACATTTACATTTACATTTACATAGAGCGGGGTTTACTATAGAGCTATAGCATTACTATAGAGCGGATTACTATAAAGCGGCGCACATTTACATTTATATTTACATTTATATAAATTTATATACATTTTGTATACATTTTGCCAAGGCATCCCTTAAGGGACGCCTCACATTTGAGGGGTTAATATACACGTGTAACATTTTTCTCACGAATTCGGTCTGACATCATTAAATAACATAATTAACAAGAATTTGTATTGCGTCTTTCGCCGTAAGCATTTTTTATCAAACGTTTCTTTCAATCCCACGGTTGTACATTCTGACGTCATTTTTAACATTTCAACCTCAACATGTTGCCTTTATAAACCGCAATTTTCCATGTATTAAAATCACTCTCAGTCACACCACTTTACTCGATGGGAAGCGTCTCTGTATAAAATTAATAAAATGGATAATAAATTGTTGTAAATACTAATGTTTGTGTTTCTCTACTCTTTTATCCGCTGAGGGAAAATCGACGTAAGATTGGAACCCTGGTTTCCGCACAGTATAAGAAAGAGCGACCAGGCACCCTTCCAATATTGGAAGGGTGCCTGGTCGCTCCAGAAGAAAAAAAGAACCAAACTTTTAACAATAAGATGAAAACTTGTAGATTTTCCTCATACTCTACAAACGGGTCAATTTTAAAAAGGTCAACCGACGTGAGGGACCTGGGAATTGCATTTGATACGCTGTGAATTTCCGTGCATACATTATAAATATTTGCAGTTGCGCCAGCCTAATGGTAGGTTTTGTTATTCGCACATGCAAACAGTTTAATAATATGCATGCAATGTTTCTACTTTATAATTGTTTATTTGGTATTATACTTGAATATAACTCGTTTATCTATACTAATATTATAAAGAGATAAAGTTTGTGAGGTTGTAGGAAGTAATATCTATATCTACTGAACCGATTTTGAAAATTCTTTTACTAATAGAAAGCCACGTTATTTGTGAGTGTCATAGGCTATATATAATTCCGAAAAATAAAAGACTTTTTCGTGGTAGTCGGATTTCCAAAGTAAGTCGGAAAAAACGGTCGAACGAAAACGTTTCAAACGAACGCTGCCTTAACGATGAGAGATATATGATTAAGTTCTAGAGAAAAGTTGTAGAGCTTGATAATGCCTACAAAAAAAGTCAGCGATAGCATATGTCTAACATTTATATTTAAGTAACAAACAGTAGTATTTTATATTAAAAAAATAATTTAAATCGTTAGGTCATGTTTATTGGTCATTATCAAAATACGAATTATTATCAAAATAAGTAAATTTATCGTCTCAAGCGTTTGAAACAAAAGACTTTCCCTTTTACTGCTTATAATTTCCCTTTACTGCATAAATGGTTAAAGAGATAAGACGGTACCGGTAATATAGTCTAATTGGCATGCAAATACATACATACATATGCAGTAAAAATATAACACTTCTTTTGGCAGTCAGTAAATAAATCATAGCACTCAGTACTAACCAAACCACACTCATAATTTTATCACAAGTAAAAAGTTTTACCGCCCAACGAAGTGGGCACGGGTCAGCTAGTGAAATGAAATGAAATGAAAAATACCTTTATTGTACTAACAAAAAAAAATACAGCTAGTCTAGTATATAAGAGAAAACAAATAAATTGAAACGATTGAGCACACTAAATGATTTTTTTAAGGATATATTTATTACAGAAAATACAATATTCATATGTATTTATTTCCCTCCAATTTTATTTAAGGAATGGTAGGATAAAATGCTCTCGAAACGTGTCCTAATATTTTCCTTAATATTTTTTCATATAAATTTATTCAATGAACTATTTATTTACCAGAGAACCTATTTAAGTTTGAATTGTTCGTACCGATAAATTACATATCGAAGAGGTCGCCTCTATTGTTTAATGTACCGTACCATCGTACAAATATTATTGTAAGCGGTCCAGTGGGGAGGGTTTTAGCTATTATGAATTACTTACCCACTGCGGAAGACATATGTTGTATATCCCATTGGCAGATAAAAAGACAACTCTCAGATATCTCATTTATATTACAAATAGGTACTTTGTTTTACTTAGTTTATTTTTTTTATTTTTTACTGTCATTATATATTGTTTTTACTGTGCATTAGTTAACTTACGTAAGTCAGTTATTATGGACTAGTTTAAACTAGATTTAATATTCAAGAGCGAAATGGTTCTGAATAATGTTTGAAACAAATAAATATAAATAAATTAATTATACAGGGTGAGTTTTGAATTAGTAACAACCTTGAAGTGTGTGAATCAGAACGACAAAATAAGCAACTATTCATAAAAATAAAAAAAAATAAAAAAATGTTTTTTTAAATATTTCTGACTGGCTGTCAGTTTTATATTTTGACTAAGTAATTGTTTTTTCATTTATACCTACTTAGGTATTTTAGCAGCTCACGTTATTTTTAAAAGATTTAATATTTTTATAATAAATTTTATTATTAATTGTTTTTATCGCAAAATTAGGTAAAATAATTTAACTATACCAAGAGCAGAGACTCCAACAACTGGTTTATTTTATTTAAAAAAAACTGTCATGTAATCAGCCCATATAAAAATGCGATATATGGCACAAAAAACTGATGTATTATAGTTATAATTGGGTTTTTAACACGCTTTTATTAGGTTGACCTGTATGTAACTATGTAATGGAATCTAAGGTAACTAATTTAACCATCTTCCAAGGATCGTAGCGTCATGAAAATTAGCAGCTGTATGTAGTTCTGATGACAATACAATAATATGGTACTGTAGAACTGATCTGATGATGGAGTCGGAAGATATGAACTGGAACTTCATGATGGAACATCGTATCATAGCTGTGTTTGGACTTGTTAGAAAAGTCTTGGAATGAACTTTGACCACGATTAGGTTTCAAGGTCTGATGATGAAGCCGGAAGATAGGCACTGGCATTCCATGATGGAATATCGTATCATAACCGTGTGTATGTGAATATCGTATCATAGACTGTAATGGTCATAAAACCATTACGGGTTTAACAAACAATATAATAAACAATTATTGCCAAAATTAGTTAATAAAAATAAAATAACAATAATATAGGATACAAGCGAATTTTATCGCACAATAGGCATCACTAGCGATTAGATGGAACACGGGTGTAGAGAATCGCTAGTGAGAGTAGTTTTTTTTTTGGCCCGAAGCACTCGCGGGGAAAGGTCGTCGTTTCAGCGCGGCGGTCGGTTTTTGCCTCGCGGCGATTACCGGCCGCCGGAGCTCATTTCACGACTTCGAAGTGGCCTACCTACATCTACGAATAAAATATAAAAGTCAAAGTCATCTTTAGAAATTATAACTAGAATCAAGTGCGGCGCAGGCAAAGCATTCCAGCGTGATCTCCACATCCTAATTGGGGCAAGTAGATTATATTCTCATTTTCGGTTTTTTTAAAGTAAAATTCGATTTCTTTTATTCTAACTTGAAATACCACAATCGTGCAATACTTTTAGTCCTTCAGACCCGTCTTGCACGACATATACGTGCTAACCCGTTTTTCTGAATATAGAAATCCATAGTTTCTAATATAGGATCAACGATAGACACCGCCAATAAATCTAAAATCATTTCGGCGATCTCTACTTAAAATGTAGGCTGTAAAAATATATAAATATAATTAAAATCCACGTTAGACAATCTTGGGATTAAAACGTGGCGAAATCAGAGTGGCATTGAGTTCTTCCCGAGGCAATTAAAAATCAGATAAATTAATAAAATAGCTTATGAAGTAAAATACCAAATTACAGATAAATATAAATGCAAGTCATCGTCAGGGAATACGTAATATTTCCAAATTTAAATATCAGGGAAAATGATAGAGAAAAAGACTACCGTCGTTTACGATAGCTGAAAGTGCAGCGTACCCGACACTAAAATTGCCAAATCATTGTAGGGCAAAAATAGGAAAAACCAGTTACGAATAATGCTCATCGAAACACGGGTAAAATGTAATAATTGTAACGTACGCTCGTAAAAATCTCGCAAGGCCTTCGACGATCGACGGATTAAAATTAAGTTTCATAAATAATATAAATATTCAATATCACACATATAGTTTCGGGAAATGTCTTCGCAACAGGTTATAGAAAAATAAATAGTAAATTTGGGTCGAAAAAGTATCTTTTATTTTACTCATAATCATCTCAATATCAGAATAATTTCATTTTTTAATATCGTCATATATCATATATTTCATTTTCATTTTTTTATATAAATAAAATAGAATAAAAAACCATAAAAGGAAAGGATTGGTTGAGATACATTTATAAGATATCAAAATCAGTTTCCATTATTATTTGGGAAAATTCATTAAATTCAGAATTCTTTACTAAGGAAAATAAAGCACACTTATTTATGGTACAAGTTGATTTTGCGCATATTCCAGCAAGATTTAATTTAAATTAACCGAATCCGCCGTCGCGTCCGCGCCATCTAGCGGCGAAACGCGGACATTAGTAGCACAATGCAGGTTGAGCAGAATGATATCAATTTTCGCTAAGTAACTCGCCGCGCCACCGCTAGAGGGCGTTCGAACGAGAATAATAATATATTATTTAGTAAGGGAAATGGTTCAAGTAATTTAGCAATTCAATATACATAAAAGGCCGTTCGTCCCATAGGGATGGTCATCTTACCGTAGACTGGGTCACTAAGGGATTCTAAATACCCCCGTGCCTGAGATGGACTGAGCGAACCGACGCAAATCCCGACGCAGCCTACATACCCCTGCCCCAGAGAAATTCTAAACGGTGGAAGGACTCTGGCACTTGTTCATAGATCCGAAATAAATCTTCGTCTTCTTCCGGGCTGGCGCCCACTAAATAAACAAATCTTTCCATATCGTCCGGAAGTATATTGGTAAAATAATAATATTGTAATCTATAAAATTAACTGATATATTAAAAATTATTCGGGTCTCATGACAAATTGGCGCCCAAAGTGGGTCTATTTTTCTTTTCAAACTTTCAAACAAATTGGCGAGCCAACGGGGGCTAATTTTTTTTTCAAACATTCCAAACAGTATTCTTTTTCAAAACAATTTTATCTTCTGTTTGACTAAATGACCAAGTTGGACGCATGACAAATTGGCTTCCAACTTGGGGCTTATAGATCTTTTCATAATAGTTTATTTTATTGTCCCATCAAATTTTTTTTACAAACAATTTTTTTCAAAATAACTCTTACCTTTTGTTTTGAAGTGACCACGCCAGCCGTCTGACAAATTGACGCCTGCTCGTGGGGCTCCTTTTTGTTTTCAAACTTTAGAAACAATTTTTTTACAAACAATTTTTTTTCAAAATTTTAAAGCGATCACGCTGGTCGCCTACAAATTTCCCGCCCTCCCACCCTTTCCTTCTTATATATCGCAACTTTTCAAAATATTAATATATTACTGTTGCGAAACTATTATTAAATATTTATTATTATTTTTATACAGGCAACGAACTTGGTACTAATTTAATTTTTTAAAAATATAAAATAAACACAACACACACGTACACGTTTACACACCGGCACGCCCTTAAAAACACTTTAAAATTTTAATAAAATTTTCATAAAATATTAATAAATACAATTTTCATATAACATCTCTAATATATGATTCAGTTTTAGCTTCTATAAACGAAAGATAAACATTGCGTCAACTATACTAATAGCAAAAATTTCTCTGTTCTTATATAAAATTGCAAGCACTTATACATTGACACGGAATACCTAGCGTCGCAAGTGAACCATAAGGAACTCTAACAAATGTGAAAACTAGAAATACGTACGAACACCACTGTGTGCGTCGAACAGTACATGGGCTTTAGGCACTTAGGAAAATTACGATTACAGGAAATTTAATATATCTGATAGTGACAAAATAAGTAAATGAATGAGAAACAAAACACTGCAAACAAAACGTAAAGAAAGGAATAAACTTTAGGAAAAACGAAACAAACTAATTTTGAAAAATAATAATATTAAATTATGGTAACAAGGAACTACACTTAGAGGTGCACACGAATACAGGGTGTCAAAAAAATAATACACGCAGTAAAATTTAAAACTTACTTAACCTCATGCAAAGTTAAATAACGTATAATAACTTAGAATCAACACTTAGAAGTATACCCTGATATACAGGGTGGTTCAAAAAAAAAATTTTTCTTTCTTTTTAATAAATTTTAATTTTGTTTTTTTTTCTCTTTAACTTGTATTTCTTTCATGTGAATCATCTTCTAGCTTTAACACTTATATATGTACTAATAATTTTCAGCATTCACCTTACACACTTGAAATTTTTAAATTGTATCTAGCACACGACTTCACACTGTTCAACTATAACAAGATTTGAATTTAATTTCTTTTTTTCTTCTCAAAACACTTACACACATAAATTTGGTAAGTGGTTGACACATTGAGCATATCGGGAAGCAATCGCAAAATGGCACCCAGGAAAACAAAAACGGCAGCTAGATCACGACGTCAACAGTCACCGGAAAATATACGCGAGGAAACCAATATGAAAAACAAAATTTCGGAACAACGGGGAAAACAAGACTTTGAAAATCCAACTCACGGTAATATCTCAAGACTGGAAGAATCAATTCATTACGAAAAAACGAATAATTCGAGGATCTACGCCACTTCGGAAATAAACAGCGAAGATGAGGATTTATATACCAGGAAAAACAGCAACAAAACGCCAGATGCAGCAGCGGAATCGGGAATCTTCCAAACCTCGAACAGTGGAAAGCACAAGATTACACCCAGCTTATACAAATGGAATTTGAAGTTTGATGGCAGCACACCTGTCTTGGACTTCATCGACGCGATAGAGGACAAAGTTCAATCAAGGGGAGTTTCGGAAAAGGAACTAATACAGGGATTCTCCGACCTTCTCGAAGGATCATCACTCTTCTGGTTCAGAAGCATAAGACATCACGCAACATCCTGGAAAATTCTGAAGAACGCGCTGATAAACAAATATGAGCAATTGAATTACCAAACACGTCTGGAAAATAAAATGCGGACCACGAAACAAAACATTGGAGAAACGATGAACGATTTCGTCACCCGAATTGACAGCATCAACAGCAGATTGTCGCCAAAATTGAGAGACAGCACTATTCTGGAGATTATAAAATTGAACGTGCTACCGCTATACCACACACTGCTAGGGACCACCAGACTGGAAGGGATAGGAAACTTATTGGACGTAGCCAAAAACTTCGAGCAATACGCGCTAGAGCCAACAACTACAGCATCGAGCACCACCCAACATCGCCAAAATCCCTCAGGAAAAATACACAGTAAGGCCCAAATAGCAGCAATGGAGGAGAGCGACGAATACATCAACAACGAACAGATGGAGATAGCGGAAATTCCCCAAGGCAACTACTACAGACCACGTCATGTGACACCGCCACAGCAGCACAACAGGCCCACGTATGCTAGGCCAGCGTTCGCTACACAACGACCACAAATCCACGAGAGGCACTACCAAAACCCCCCTCAGCAACAGAAATTTTGCAGAAAATGCGACACACAAGGTCACACGTACAAAGAATGTCAACGCTATCCGATACCTATCTGCTTCAAATGCAAGCTGCAGAACGTCTACACCCATTCATGCACTAGATGCAACAACCCTCCGCCACCGCCACATGAAAATCAGCCAAAAAACGCGTTTGGCCACGGGAACCGGAGTTAGACAGAGCCGCTACCGTGGAAAACTTTACTTTGTCAACAAAAACACAAGATTACGACGTGCGCCCACATGCAAATATTTCCATCCTCGGAAAAACGTACAAAGGATTGGTGGACACGGGCTGCGCGATATGTATACTTGGAGGACAAACACACAGCCGTTTCACGTCAATCAAAAAAAAGGCTATGCACCCGGAAAACCGCATAACAACGGCGGACGGAGCTGGACAACGGATACTCGGCTCAGTAACACTGCCAGTAGTATACAAGGGAAGAAGAGAGAACATAAACTTCATCATCTGCCCAACAATAAAAAAGGACATCATCTTGGGAATCGAATTCATCAGCCGATTCGGCGTGAAAATTTCCGTCAACGAGGAAAAGGACATACAGCTCGCGGAACTAAGTCATACAATAGGACGACAGATAATCAACGTAGACGATTTGACGCCACATCAATTACGACGCCTAGAAGAAGTCAAAAAATTATACGAAGATATCTCCTTTGAAAAGATGGGGCTGGGAAGGACTCACTTGATCGAACACAAAATCGTAACCACCGGAGACCCGATCAGACAAAAACCATACCTCCTCGCGCCGGAAAAGGATAAGTTAGTAAAAAAGGAAATAGACGAAATGCTTAAATTAGGGGTAATTACGCCAATCAAATCGCCGTGGTGCAGCCCAATATTGGTCGTCAATAAAAAGGACGGAACGCCCAGAGTATGTCTAGACTCCAGAAAGTTAAATGAGGTCACAATAAAAAACCATTACCCCATGGCATCGGCCCAACGAATCCTCGATAATCTTGGAAATTCAAAATACCTAACATCGATTGACCTGTCAAAAGCCTTCTGGCAAATTCCCATGGAAAAATCGTCAATTCAGAAAACCGCCTTCGCCGTGCCCGGAAAAGGCATGTACGCATTTGTACGCATGCCCTTTGGTACATGCAACTCGTCATCAGATCTCGCAGCGTTAATGGACCGAATTTTCGGACCGGAATACGACAGCAAAGTATTCGCGTATGCAGACGACCTAATAATAGCCTCCGCCACATATGACGAACATATCGACACATTAGTAAGAGTCAGAGACAACCTGAAAGAGGCCGGCTTAACAATAAATCTCAAAAAATGCGAATTTTGTAGGCCAGAACTTATATACCTCGGATATGTAGTAGACGGGCAAGGTCTGAGAACGGACCCTGGAAAAATTGAATGTGTAAGAGATTTCCCAAGACCAAATAGCGTGAAACGTGTAAGAAGCTTCCTCGGTCTCTGCGGCTACTACCGACGCTTCGTAAAAGAATACTCAAAAATAGCAGCACCTTTATGCAAGCTCACAGGAGGAAAGAAAGGCGTCAAAGTAAATTTCGAATGGAACGAAGAGGCAGAAAAATCTTTCAACACACTCAAGGAAGCGCTAATATCGGCCCCCATACTAAGATGTCCGGATTTCACCAAGAAATTTACCATAAGTTGCGATGCAAGTGACATAGCCGTAGGCGCAGCACTCACCCAATATTCGGAAGAAGAGGAAATGGACTTGCCAATTTCATACTTTTCGCGCACACTGAGCAAAGCAGAGAGCAACTTTTCAGTTACAGAGAAAGAGCTCCTGGCAGTTTTGAGAGCAGTCCTTCATTACAGGACATATGTAGAAGGTTCCAGGTTCAAAGTAATAACTGATCACAGCAGCTTAAGGTGGCTGACAAATCTCACCAACCCCACAGGTCGGCTGGCGAGATGGAGCACCCTGCTTTCGCAATTCGACATGGAAATCGTGCATAAAAAAGGCAGTCTGAACGTGGTAGCGGACGCACTGTCAAGAATCCCGTGCATGGAAATGTCCACGAAAGTCACGAAAGATGATTGGTACGATCGGATGTACAAAACCGTAGAAAAAGAACCTTATACAGCCACGGAATACAAAATTGAGGAGAAAAAACTATACAAATACTTTCCCCCCAAAAAAGGTGAGAACCTCCGAAATGCGTGGAGATTGGTACTCAAATATGCTGACAGAAAATCGGCGATAAAAGACATCCATGAAGGGGAGTTTGCTGTACATTTTGGCATTTTCAAAACCCTGAGAAAGTTACAAACATATTATTATTGGCCCGGAATGCAAAAGGAAGTCAAGGCATACGTCAAAAATTGCGATACTTGTAAAGCATACAAGATAAAGACAGGACCTGCACATGGGCTCATGGTGACTCCAAAAACAGTGAACACTCCAATGCATACGATCAGTATAGATCTGGTGGGACCCATGCCAAGATCACTGAGCGGCTTCACCTATATACTCTCTGTGATCGATTTATTTACAAAATTTTGTTGGCTATTCCCGTTAAGAAAAGCCACCTCAGCAAATATTATCAAACACCTAGAAAATAACGTATTTCTGGCGTACGGAACACCTGCGGTAATAACGTTAGACAACGCATCATATTTTAGGTCAAAAGCATTCAAAAATTTTACGGAAAAATATAAAATCCCAAAATTATTCTATGGATGCGTATATGCTCCTCAATCGAACGCAGTCGAACGTTATAATCAAACTATAGAAACGAGTTTATCAATTCTAGCAGGAAAAGATCAAAGATCGTGGGATAAACATTTATCTTTAATCCAAAACGCGTTAAATAATCATCAAAATCTGGCAACAGGCTTTACCCCATCATACCTTATGTACGCTCGTGAACCAATGGTTGATGGCCGCTACCATAAAATGTTTAGTTTCATTCCAAAAGAAAAATCCAAAATAGCAATAGACAGTCCACAGGAATTCGCAAAAGGACTCGAGACGCTCGCGGACGCATATGACGTCGTGCGGGAAAGACTCATGGAAGCTTTCAAAAATAACGCCTCAAAATATAACCTGAGGAGAAAGCACGTCGAATTCTCAGTCGGTGATTTCGTATGGGCGAAAAATCACATGCAATCGCGAAAAGCAGAGTTTTTCTCAAACAAACTAGCGCCCAGATATTCAAAATGCAAAATCATCGCGAAAAAGTCCCCCATAGCCTATGTATTGGTTGACGAACACGGCAAAAATCGTGGGACGTACCACATAAAAGACCTGTGTAAAAATTAGGGTCACACAAAAAATACGCAGAACATTTCACATTGCAAATAACATTCGCATAATATCCACATGTAATCCGGAATATGCAAAATCACAAAAAGCAACGACTATATTGGGTACACCGTGAGATAGTTGCAAGTGAAAAGTAAAAGAAAAAATATAAAAACAGAGCAAAAATACAAAATATTAAGTAAATAAATGTAACAGATAAAGTATATAAGTATTCGATACAAGTATTCAAGGCTAAAAAAAAATAATAATCACACATAAAGAAAAAGTAACAGACACATAAGGGCGTAGCATGATAAAAATAAAAACACATACAACACTAAATTTTCAATAAGTAAAATAAATAAATATATAATTTCACATACAATAGATAACATCATTAAAAAAAAAATTTTTTAATAAAAAAAAAAATTTTTTTCTTAACATCTTATCCGGCTAAGAACCCGGATTGTCTAAAAAAAAAATAGGGAGAAAGAATAGTACCAAGTTTCGCGTCAAAATATATTTATATAAAATATCATATATATGTATATATTTAACATATAATATAGTAAAAAGGAGCCATGCGGATAAGTCTAAGGATTGAGATACTTCTATACCTATCATTTTATACTATATATTTGCTTATAAGCAAAATCAGAAGGGTTCGGTGATCTAACCCTGCTCATGGAGTAAAAACACCTGGGTGCTTGATACCCGTCTATTGTAAACATCACCTGACATGTAGAATTAAAATTTACTTTGATCAGCTCTGAAGGATACAAATTATTTTATATTATTATATATTAAATAGAGTATACCGGACGTTAAGCCGTTCGCGTTCAAATTAAAATTGTTCACGGACAGGTCCTAAATTCATTTCTGAATAAACTCTACTATTATTATTTAATTTTTACTATTATGTAATTACATGGCAAAACTGCTGACATTTCTAATTAGCGACTAGAATGTTCACGATAAAAAAACCATTGTATATTACAACATATAGCTACAGAAAGATCTCGTCCGATCCTGAAGTTATCAGGACATGGAATATTTTTCCATACCATGAATTGTTTTTATTGTCTTTTTTCTTCAAAAAAGACTTATAGATTTTCCGTTATGTCCCGCTGAAACGCTGCTCAAAATTAGTTTGTCCAAAAACGCTCATAGTTAGTAGCGAATTAATCTTAGCTGAACACGTAATTTCTGATGAAGTGTACAATACTGTAGAGAAGAATCATTTTGTACTGTCAAGAATTGGTAAAAATAATAAATACAAAGCAGTCAGTTTTGGTATGAAAGGTTGTATGTCAGGAAGATCTAGTATGGGGAGGTAAGAAAAGAGAATGAACAGATCACGAAAGAGAAAAACTTAAGCTAAATATTGAAAATTTTATCATTCACACTCAAGACAACAATAATAACATCTCAGTAAAATATATGTTCAACACAAACATTAAATTCGGAAGGCTTAAAAACCTGATAAGTTAAATAAATTCTTGCCGAACAAGGTATATAAGATTTACTATTAACCTACTACTACTAGAGTAAATTACGTAGTTAATATGCGCTTTAGATCGCAGAACAGTCACCATATATAGTATCATAAAAAAAAATTTTTTAAAAAAAAATCTAAAGATTTCCCATATTTTTCTATTAAATTAAAGACTATAGTGTCCACGCTTCCGCATGAATTAAAATTATGTGGATCGACGTCTATTATTGTTTCAACAGAGACTGGTCACCAATATATAGTTCATTTCTATACAACAAAACTTATAAATATTTTTAAAAGGGAAATCTCATATATATATATATATATCTTATATTTCACTCGGGGAGACCAATACCACTGAGACGGTGAATAATCTATTATATGAAAAATTATCAATGTCATTGGAACCCTCACCATGACATACTATTAACAAAAAATACTTGGTGTAAATTATATAAATAATTTTTTTAATAATTTAAATATAAAAGTGCGAGATACTGTCCACGTCTCACAACACATAAATTTCATGTAATTATACACTCTTCAAATTTTCCATACTCTTAAAAGATATCACGCTAGAAATCTGCCCATAATTTATTAAGCCAGCCACACATATGAATAAAGATCGACGTTGAGACATAATTTACTTTGTAACATTTGATTTTGTAGTAATTAAGATAAGCTCTCACAAGAAGTGGAGCGTTATCAAAATGTTTATTTTTCTTTTACTTAAATATTGAAATACGAAAAACCTCAACACTTGTTTGAAGAAGAAAATCTGAAAAATCGGAAGGTGTATCCATACGAACACCTAATAAAATATAGTCTTAAATTTAGTTACTGGAAGCTTATTTGAAAAGCAATGTGGGAGAATTTTTGTTTAAAAAAAAAAAAAGTAAAATAAAAATGTTTTTTTATTAAATAGTAAGAATAGATGTAGTAGTTTAAAAATTTCTGTAATTTGTAAAGAAAACGCAGAAGCACGTCTCTTTTGTTCCGTCAAATTTTTTGAAATAAAAATAAAGTTGTATACGAGAATATGCCCTTCCTGTCAAACCCTTCCTAATGAATTGCCAGCCAACCGCAATCCTAGTAAAAAATAAGAGACCATATGATGCAGCAAAGAAAATTATACATTCCAGAAAGAGACAGAGCGACGAGAAAGAGGACGCCGATAATAAAAGGACAAAATGGAAACGCTATATGGCAGCTGGAAGAGCCACGACGCAGACGACAGAGATCAGCAGCAATGGCTCACGACTCCTCGAAAGCGCAGCACACCCATACAAATAGCAAAGGAAGATACCGAGGATCGACCGAAGTAAATAAGATCCAATCACGCTTATCCGACTCCAGACCACGCAGAAACCTAAGGTAAAAAGTCGAACTATTTCCTTTTTCACCGCAACAGGAAGGCCAGGAGGCACGTAAATAGACGAAACTACCTATGACGTCAGCACCGGCAACATGCGACCTGCAGTATTACCAGGGACGGTATCGTGGACCGACCAGTAAAGCAAAACGGACAAGCGCGTGAACGAGACAATTCCCCCAAGATTGTGAGAGAAAATGCGGACTGCATTGTTTAGATAGAGACTAATATACCAATCGACAGTGCATTGATCTTCAATCCAGTGTAGCAACTTTTTGAAAAAGTGCATTGGTGCAGTGAGGGGCAAAAAATGGGAAAACGGGATAAAGAAGTTAGAAATTGGACAAAATTTTAAACATTTTTTGAAACAGTACATCTACACTTCGATAGACTTTATAAAAGCATCTGATAATGTGTCCAGATTTACATGTATAAATTGACATTTTCGTGTTCAAGCTCCGAAGCAAAAAAGCTTTGGGAGCGAACCTCTACTAATATGACTTTCTTCTCTACATCTCTTACCAAGGTGACGAGTTCCGGACGTAACGAGGCAAAGACGACAATTGAGCATCATATGGGCTAATACAAACACAAATGAAGGAAAAATTCATAAAAGGAAATACGGCAAAAACGGCAGACAATGACAAGACCCTGGACGGAGCGGAATAGACGACACAGGCCACTGTATTCACTATATCAAAATTGTAAAATGTAAGGTTATAAAGGACGTGTTTCGCAGAGCATTTTTTCTAACTTGGATAAATAGCTTTCTTTTAATAACTTAGTAGAAAATCGGAAAACCTCAAAAATTTCCAACTTCGGAAAATTTATTATAAAATATAATTTCTTTAAATAATAGGAGACTAGAAGCAGGGGTTATCTTAATAATAATGTACTTTAAACTGTCAAGACAAAATATAATAAAACTTTTAGAAATTTTTATGTCGTAGCAAGCGTAGCACGGCAACTAAAGAACCGTAGCGATGGCTACGCTTTAGGTGGTAGATTCTTATAGTAGTTCGTTTAGTCTTTGGTGTTTAAGGTCTTCGTGGGCGAAGACGGAACATCTTTTCCGGCATGTAATGGTCATAAAACCATTACGGGTTTAACAAACAATATAATAAACAATTATTGCCAAAATTAGTTAATAAAAATAAAATAACAATAATATAGGATACAAGCGAATTTTATCGCACAATAGGCATCACTAGCGATTAGATGGAACACGGGTGTAGAGAATCGCTAGTGAGAGTAGTTTTTTTTTTGGCCCGAAGCACTCGCGGGGAAAGGTCGTCGTTTCAGCGCGGCGGTCGGTTTTTGCCTCGCGGCGATTACCGGCCGCCGGAGCTCATTTCACGACTTCGAAGTGGCCTACCTACATCTACGAATAAAATATAAAAGTCAAAGTCATCTTTAGAAATTATAACTAGAATCAAGTGCGGCGCAGGCAAAGCATTCCAGCGTGATCTCCACATCCTAATTGGGGCAAGTAGATTATATTCTCATTTTCGGTTTTTTTAAAGTAAAATTCGATTTCTTTTATTCTAACTTGAAATACCACAATCGTGCAATACTTTTAGTCCTTCAGACCCGTCTTGCACGACATATACGTGCTAACCCGTTTTTCTGAATATAGAAATCCATAGTTTCTAATATAGGATCAACGATAGACACCGCCAATAAATCTAAAATCATTTCGGCGATCTCTACTTAAAATGTAGGCTGTAAAAATATATAAATATAATTAAAATCCACGTTAGACAATCTTGGGATTAAAACGTGGCGAAATCAGAGTGGCATTGAGTTCTTCCCGAGGCAATTAAAAATCAGATAAATTAATAAAATAGCTTATGAAGTAAAATACCAAATTACAGATAAATATAAATGCAAGTCATCGTCAGGGAATACGTAATATTTCCAAATTTAAATATCAGGGAAAATGATAGAGAAAAAGACTACCGTCGTTTACGATAGCTGAAAGTGCAGCGTACCCGACACTAAAATTGCCAAATCATTGTAGGGCAAAAATAGGAAAAACCAGTTACGAATAATGCTCATCGAAACACGGGTAAAATGTAATAATTGTAACGTACGCTCGTAAAAATCTCGCAAGGCCTTCGACGATCGACGGATTAAAATTAAGTTTCATAAATAATATAAATATTCAATATCACACATATAGTTTCGGGAAATGTCTTCGCAACAGGTTATAGAAAAATAAATAGTAAATTTGGGTCGAAAAAGTATCTTTTATTTTACTCATAATCATCTCAATATCAGAATAATTTCATTTTTTAATATCGTCATATATCATATATTTCATTTTCATTTTTTTATATAAATAAAATAGAATAAAAAACCATAAAAGGAAAGGATTGGTTGAGATACATTTATAAGATATCAAAATCAGTTTCCATTATTATTTGGGAAAATTCATTAAATTCAGAATTCTTTACTAAGGAAAATAAAGCACACTTATTTATGGTACAAGTTGATTTTGCGCATATTCCAGCAAGATTTAATTTAAATTAACCGAATCCGCCGTCGCGTCCGCGCCATCTAGCGGCGAAACGCGGACATTAGTAGCACAATGCAGGTTGAGCAGAATGATATCAATTTTCGCTAAGTAACTCGCCGCGCCACCGCTAGAGGGCGTTCGAACGAGAATAATAATATATTATTTAGTAAGGGAAATGGTTCAAGTAATTTAGCAATTCAATATACATAAAAGGCCGTTCGTCCCATAGGGATGGTCATCTTACCGTAGACTGGGTCACTAAGGGATTCTAAATACCCCCGTGCCTGAGATGGACTGAGCGAACCGACGCAAATCCCGACGCAGCCTACATACCCCTGCCCCAGAGAAATTCTAAACGGTGGAAGGACTCTGGCACTTGTTCATAGATCCGAAATAAATCTTCGTCTTCTTCCGGGCTGGCGCCCACTAAATAAACAAATCTTTCCATATCGTCCGGAAGTATATTGGTAAAATAATAATATTGTAATCTATAAAATTAACTGATATATTAAAAATTATTCGGGTCTCATGACAAGACCAAAAGCGTGTTTTAGTGTTTTTTTTAAACTAATAATTTATTCTTCGTCAGTCAGCCGTTAATAAAAAACCATTCACTATCAATGTTATTATAGATGGCCAAACAAATTGCTTTTAATTTAAAACGTCAATGCTAATAAGAAAAGCTACCTGCATTTCGCCGGCGCAGAAGGGTTTTCAAAGCGTACTATAGAGTTGATCAATCTAATACCATATATAATCAATGGTATAGGTAAGACATACAGTATCTTCCACTTAGCCAGGTAAGCTGATCAGCTCTATGACTAATTGAATTATTTGTGAAATGTGCATAGAATCATATTACGCCCGTATCTCTAGATCTATTGACCATGCGAAATCGAGTTACAAAACGTTCTACATTCTCCTGCATCTCAACGGCGTAACTAGTTACATCGGCCATAAACTGGAACAGCAGGAGTAACAGCGTCGAATGTCTATATAAAATTTAATTTCATTTGTGGAATAGTTGGCAACGCTCCAAATTGATATAACTGCATTACCTTACATAGGCAGTCAAAGCGATATACAACCAAACACAAATAAAAATTGTACGCTCTAATAAACGAGAAATACAGTAGAGCAATAAAGTTATATCGAATTAGGCAATTCCGGTTGCAAACCTGTCATTTTTAAAAAAACAACAATTTTACAATTTAATAAAATAACGTAAATAAAGTAATTAAATTCATAATAAAAAAATACACAAATTATTTAGGCACATTTAATACATACGTGATAATCAGATAACAAGTCAAGATAAGACGTCAAGTCGAGAAACAAGTCAGAATAATGACTGTTTCGCTTTTATTTATTTCTGTGATGGCTAGTTATCCGAAGTGCTTTAACCTAGAATATCAGTAAGACATTGTAGCGTCCGAAGCCAGAGCCGAGAGTGTTTGACTGCGTGATGCTATAAATGCCCACCTAGAAGATGGTGCCGATAGGCAACAAGGCGGGTTCCGTAGCCACGTTGTCACCGGTTCTCCTCGTTGATTAGGAAGTTAAGCAGCGTTGGGCGCGGTCAATACTGGGATGGGTGACCGCCTGAGTGTTTGACTGCGTGATGCTATAAATGCCCACCTAGAAGATGGTGCCGATAGGCAACAAGGCGGGTTCCGTAGCCACGTTGTCACCGGTTCTCCTCGTTGATTACGAAGTTAAGCAGCGTTGGGCGCGGTCAATACTGGGATGGGTGACCGCCTGAGTGTTTGACTGCGTGATGCTATAAATGCCCACCTAGAAGATGGTGCCGATAGGCAACAAGGCGGGTTCCATGAAAAGACAGATGACTTGTATGTAAAAAAAAAGAAAGTATCTCACCCTACCATCAATTTGAATATTTTATTTTCTTTTTGATAATCAACTATATTTTGTATTGTTGATTTTCTGAGGTCTTTCTTGATTTACCACGATTCGGCAGGTCATCCACAGTTTTCGTTGTGTTATACTGCTCTATCCACTTGTTCACAACAGCCTTTGATTTATTTATATACTTTGCAGCCGATTTCTGTGTCATTTTCGGTCCTTTCGGATGCGTATAAAGGAATACGGCTTCAAATCTTTGAATGCAAGTGGCACTCATAGTGTAATACGTCTGTTTCTAGCGACCAATGCGACCGATGCAGGAAGAGTCCCTCTACCTGCTCCTTTAAATAATTTTTATGTAACGCTTCTCAAAAAAAAAAACTCGGTCCCGCTCTTGTTAGACAGACTGTATGTCTAATCGATCGATGTATCTTTCGATATCAGAGATTTGTATATCGATACGAGTATATTATGTATAATGTATAAAATATATACGCAGCGCATGTCGCGTGAAGACAGATCAATAGTCCAGCGAGCGCACGTACGTTAAATAATTAAGTAAGAGCAAACCCTTGCCGGGCGAACATGCTCACTCGATACTGAGATAATAATATAAACATGAGTTGTATCGCTTGGCGTTCATCACTGTAAATATTTACTTAGACCCTTGAAGAGGGCGGACCGAGAACACACTTACCATAGGGCCACAAGCATATACAGTCGTTACATCAACTTTAGAGCTCGTTCGCCTATCGGAGTCTGTTTCCCTCAATTCTTTTTGTTTCGTTTTCCCGCTTTTCTTTTTATTTATATGATTGATACACTTTCTCATAATCATGTTTGTTATTTCTATAGTTCTATATAACATAGGTTTTACTGTATTTAATACGTGAAACTTTTTTCTGTGTGATTTTCTACATTTTTTAGGTATAATTTGAGACCCCAGTAGAGCCTATCTCGGCTTCAAACTGTTTTTGGCAATGAAGCAACAAGCAAGACAATTTATAGCTGGTTTGTAGAATTAAAATCCGTTCGTGTCAAATTCAGTGACGAATGTCGAGAAGGTTCGCTTCGTGAAGTCCGTTACGCGATGGTCCGTGAGAAAGCACCGATGTCAACAACAAAAACATCAATGCTGTGTATCGTGTGGTCGAAACAGAGAGGAATGTGACACCGTGCGATTTGGGCATCCTTAGGTTTGGGCATGAGTTAGTTACGATGGTACAAACAATCCTACACCAACATTTGCCTGATAAAACTGTGCTCACGGTAGATCTCTCACAGTGACTAAGGCCCAAATTTGACGTCCAACATATTACAGGCGATGAAATTTGGATTTACAGCTACGACCCTGAAACAAGGTAGCAATCGACTATTAGGGTCTTTCAGGGTCAGCTGAAAACCCAACCAAAGTGGCGCGTATGCATAGGCCGCGAAACGGATTATCGATTCTTTTTTAGGAAAACTGGTCAGGTAGCTAGACTCGGGTGTGATCATGTTATATATGGGGTGATAAAATCAACACAAATGTAATCTTTATCTATTTTAAAAAAAATATATAAAAAAAGTTAGTATTTAAACCTTTGTTTTTGCCAAAATCATTTTTTTTATTGAAAAATTTTATAAAATTAAAAAATTAAAAATAACAATGTTTCGCAATTCATTGCATTTTTTTCTTATTTATTTTGGAAACATTCAGTGTGGGCCTCGTGTTTTAGTTATGAGTAAACGCAAACATTCCTATTGGATCGTGGAACGTTGATGAATAATTTTAAAGTTTTTTCGTGAATTATTGAAGCGAGTTTCTTACTAGCTTCTTCCCCTCGCGCTCCTAAGACTATTCCCCTCATCGATTGGTACACAGAGTGGAGAATAGAGTGCAATCGCCTCTCATAACAATGTCTTTCAGTTACACTCGAGTTACCAGAGCCAACACAAAGGAAGGAATCATTACAAATTAGTTGCCTTCCTTGGGGGTCGGATGGGTGTCAGGGGGATTTCTATTGAGCAACTCCCTTTAGCCCGGAATTGAGTGAATAATAAAAGGGGGCCTCTATGGGAATACCCAAACATGAACCAAAATTGAATACACAAACTGCGGTAGGTCGACGGAATGTTACAATTTAGCTGTGAACAAGGAATTCGTACAATCTCGCAAGTCGTCCACGAGTGATTAAGCAAGGACACAAAACAATCTACCTTTTAAAACAATAAATGCCCATTATGCATTAGAGGCATTGGGGAGGCTCACTTTAAGAAAAAGATACAATGTTTTTTATCTAAAACCCTAATTTATGGCATTAAGGATCTTGATAATATCGTTTTTGACAATATTTGACTATCTTTATTTTTTCTATTATTGACTATTATATAATAATGTTTTTTATCGGCGATTGACTATTATTATCATTGCTAATTTGGAAATATTTGTATATGATTTTTTATTTTTAGTTTTTTTACCATTTTCATTACTGCATATAATTTGTGAAATATCAAATAATTCTGATTGATTATTAGTACGATATGTACGATAGTACGATAGAACGAGAGTACATTTATTTTATTTATTTATTTATATAAGTAATGCAAATAATTAAAAAGTAAACAATTTCAGCTTAGGACTACTTACGAAATTGAATCAAAAGCAGAAAAAAGAATACAATGCATAGTCTAGTGGCAACGTCACCTAACTAGGCCGGGACCTGTTCTAAGGTAAACGTTATTTTTTAATGTGCTTGCACAAATACCGTGTTTATGTATATGAGTGGCATATATTCCATGTAGGTATGCACAAAAATGGAATTGCAAAACAATAATAAAAATGACTAAATACTTGATTAAATTAAATAATTAAATTAAAGTTAGAAGTGGAAAATTAAAATGACAGCAAAAAAATTCAAATCATAAAAAAACAAAAAAAAAACAAAACAATTTAAAATAGTTAAAATTAGAATAAGAATTTAAACAAAATAGTCCTGCATTTTACTTATAACTAAGATAAAATAGTGTTAAAACTAAAACAAATTATCTCTTAATATACCTACGTTAAAACACAAGAATAATAATAATAATAATAAATAAAATAATACTAATAAAATAATACAATATAAGATTCAAAATAATATGATAATTTGTGAAATCGTTTATTTAGTATGTATATATAACCTAGAAAATCTGCGCTCGAATGTTCAACCTTATCCTTATAATATAGGTACATAGGTGAGCAGTAATTTAAAATATTTTGTAATTCTGGTTTACATTTATATCCCAGTGGTAATTTTGGTTAATTTGACCCTAGTAAGTTTAGGAACTCCTATCAACCGGGAAGTCATCAAAATAAAAAGAAATGAAGACGCACAGTATATACAAGAATCTATATATTCTATCTACTAAATATATTGGCGATGCTAATTTCTTATGATCCAAATTACATTATCTCTCAGAAGATAGAGTTCTTTTTAGAGAATAAAAGAGACTAAGAGGATGAGCGGGTGTATGTCTCGGCTACATGGCGCCTCCGAACCCGCGTCAATCCTATCTACTTGGCCTACCCGCCAAATGAAATTATTAAACCGCCCTACCCATCTCATTTACACGCAGCCGCCGTCTTCCGCGCGGAGCCGATATTATCCCGACACGTCTCCTTTGGAGGACCGTTAAAGCTTACTTAAGTAACCTTAAATTAAAAAAAAAACTTAACACCTAGATGTTTGCTATATCCATTGAGAAATAGCCCAGGAGAAAACATAAAGCTACTTGTGAATTAAAATATTTCTAATCGGCGCGCTGCTCTTCTATCGTTAGCCACGACAGCGAATAAGGGTAGAGACAAACTTGTCCCACGTACGCAACGTATACGATGCAACGCTCTCACGTTGATGTGCACTCTTGCCACACGTATGCGGATGCTAATAAATCTTGTGCAGTTTGGGCTACTATGACCCGCTGTGTTTATGGGAGGGTCCAACTCACGGGTCAGCACCCATCCGGTAGCCTCCTAGTAGATCTTCGAGTCCGGCAAGGACTCTTGTCCCCTTTGCAGCTGAGTATGCAGGTGGGTCAGTTTCCTCTGGAAATGGTACTTTGAGGGACTTAGGAAACAACTTTGATTTTCATGTTTTCTTTATGGCGATGGATAGATCTTATTACCTTAAACAATAGTTGGCATTTGTGTTTTTAACCAAAATTTTATACTTCGGGCAGAAAAAAATATTTTCATATTTTTTGTATGGGACGGATCAAAACGAACTGATTGTCTGCTTTGTCCTGGTAGATCCCAATTCAAAACCTTTCTGCATATTGAACGTATCCATGAAAATGCCACCTTGCCATAGATCGAAAAAAAATTATATAATATACATATGTCGAAGCATATTTTTTTATTATCTTATGTTATTGGAAGCCAAATTTTACACGGGATAGTAAGTAAAACTACATAATAGTTTGCAAGTTGGTTCCTAAGTACCTCAAAGTACCGTTTCGACCCACCGTGGCGTGTGACGACAGCGTTGCGCATGAGAAGTCTGTTTCTAAGTCATCTGTTTTCATGCAAGTTCAATGGTTCAGACGTCGTAATGCGTTGCGTACGTTGCGTAAATGGGACCAGTCTGGTTCTGCCTTAACAGTCTCTTTCGGTATCATGATTTAAGATATGATCGAATAGTCCCTTTATTGCAGTCGTTTCGCTACACTGTCCTTTAATATCGCTGCGAGGCTCATCGAGGCGTAAAACCCGCCGGGAAAAAACGCCGTTAGCCCATCATCCGCTGTCACATTTTTAACGACACGATCGGGTTATGGAGGCATTTCACATTTTACGGCATTCAATCTGGAGTTATTGCCTGGCGGCTGTTTGAGGGCTATTAAAATGCATGACGTTAATGCACCCGACGACGCGGCGTAGTCACCCCTTGCCCGGCCTATTGTCGGCCCGCGCCGTTCCGGGGGATAGTCGAGCCACTTGTCGGTAAACGGGGGCGGAGCGCCCGCGATTGGGAACCAATAATATGTCATAGGTCTATTGAACCCAGTCTTCAGTAGAGAAGTGTAAGGAAATAGTTTGAATTATTTATATCCACAGAATCGTTATGATAAATAGGATAAAAAATAATTTACTGCGTGAAGTTTATAGAACCCGATGATTCGGCGATGTTGCAACCGCCGCTGTCTAGGGTAGACTGAAGTACTGTCAATCGGCATCCCAACGGATAACGATTAACATTAATTCAGTCTACAGAACAACTTCTGCGAGTAGGCGGCAAACTGCCGCGGTTACTTACAACCTAGTGCAGATTATAAAGGTGGTGGGGCGGCGGGATCAGCACGCGCGAATTTTAAAAAACCGCCGTGCACACAATACTCACTATATACTGCGCTCGGCGATGGCCATTGAGAAATTTTTAGAAAGAGTGCTCCAGGTAGTAAAGAGTTTATAACCGTCGTCTGTATTGAAATTCAGGGTTATTCTTATTTTAATGGCTTCCCGGATCATGCGTGAAAAGTAAAATTGCTCTATGGATAGAACAGCGGGATTTTTAAACTGCGATCAGTGGCTAGTTCCGCTATCCAATATGCGTTCGAAGATAGCCGATATTTTTTAATGAACGTTTTCAACAGCGCTGATGTGTTCCATCAGTCAAGTATCTATGGTTAAACCACAGTTGTATTAAATTGTATATACACGTTTAAATGTACTTTTACCCTCACGTTTATTATTTTATTTTATTTTATAGTAAACTTATAGATAGTAAATACATAAATACGAGTATTGGCAAAACCTAATTAAACAAAACTAATTTACTATCCTATGAACAGTTTAGAACGCTTGGGTAACAAATGATAGAAAAAACATGAGTACGTCAATAATATGTAAGTGGGATAAATGGAGTTTATAAAGCAAAACTGTGATATGAATAATTGGATATTATTATTTATAATACATAATATGATATAATGTAATATAAAGGTATGGTATAGTATAACAAATTCATACAATACAGTATAGTAGGATAGCAATTAGTAAAATCTTTAGATTTGATAGAATATCAAAAGACAGACTAGATTTGATAGAATCTTTAAATATATTCATGGAATCGTTAAATATGTCCAATCCTTAACATGCCGTATCAAAAACTCTACACATTCTGGTGAGAGGGCTATTCGACACGATATTCGACTCTAAACTGCTATTTGATGCCCACATCGACAGTATTGTTGCGAAAGCGTTTAAAGCCCTAGGATTTATTATACGATCCAGCGAACACTTCAATAACATAAAAACCATAAAAATGCTCTATTGTGCTTACGTCCGCAGTCATCTTGAATATGCATCCCAGTTATGGAACCCTTGTTACGAGGTGTATGCATCGAGAAAGAGGCCATCCAAAGAAAATTTCTGCACTACATAGAATATAAATGTATACGTGATCCAGAGTACTATTCTCGTTGTATCCGCCATCATTTGCTGCCATTGGCTTTGCGAAGAAACATAGCTGACATCTCACTTTTACTACGAATTTTAAATGGCTCGATTGATTGTCTTGAACTACTATCTAAAATATCTCTCCGCACTCCTAGCCGGGCGCTTTAAAATAGGGCACTCCTTCTTGTACCTGGCTTTAAAACCAAACATAGGCGTAATTTTTATTTTATAAGGGTATGCGAAACTTTCAACACCCTGAATGCTGACGTTGATATTGACCCCTTTTTCAGGAATATAGATACTATAAGGAAGCAGGTTGTAGGGCGATTTTGTGATGACCAGGCTTAGCATTTCCTACTTTTATTACAGTCTTGTTTATGTCAACATGTTTTCTAATGTACAATTTAGTATCTTCTTGTTTAATACCTTCTTTATGCTTAATATCAGTTCTAAATTCATGTTATTATTATTGTCATTATCAGTGGTAACTTGTAAATGGCTCTAAGCTTTCTATTATCGTTCACTACAGAATTATTGGCTGTAAGTTAACCTTAAGAAAATAAAATAAAAAATAAAAATAAAATAAAATAAAATAATATTGCTTTCGCAAGGGACAACAGAAAATGTATGACGACCCCTAGTTAGTCGCAGTGGCACAGGAAATCAAACATTTGCTAGACTAGTCGATTGTGTAAAAGCTTATGAAGACAAGTTAAAAAAAAGCTCATGAAAATAAGTTTAAAAGTACTCCTACGCCGACTAGACTAAATCTAAGAGGCATATTGTGAGACTGTTATATCCCATATCTACGCATAGATTATGATATTGACGTCAACATGTTACAATCTCTCGTTCATTCGCCAATATATGTATGTAATAATACTGCATCGTTCGACATGTGTACACAATGGCTGTCTTTGTCATTAATCGAGTTATCGCCTACTGTTATTATAACCAAATTGCTTTCATCGCAATTACCACCGGATCTATGTAATTAATTACATCGCTCTCGCTTCCATTGACAGTAGTACACGACTCGTGGATGTACATCTGCGGAAAAAGTTTTCCATTTCTTATTATTGAAGCGTTCGGAGTTTGATATATTCAGGTATGCGGCGGGGAAAACATGAAGCCGGATCCAATATCACGAGAAATCCAGAGCTCGAAAAGTAGTTTTACCTTTATAAGCTCCGTGCAGAGCTCGTCTGTTGGATCTCGAACGTGGCAAATAATGTGATGTCGGATGGTTGAAGCGGGAAGAAGGTGATTTTACAATCCGGTCGTAACGTCTTCGTGAAGATAACAAGCGAAAAAAATGTGCTTTTGAATGTACATGATTATAATTATATAGTGACATATTATTAATTATATAGTGTATCAGATTGTGCAACTTCGTACTACGATTTGGCAGCAAGAATTTTACGACAAAACGCAACATCTAGATGGCACTTAAAATTAAAAAAATATTATTCTTCTCTCATTATGTTAAAAATGGCGCCTTTCGTTGTAAAACATTATAATAATAATTAATTCATCAAAAAAACTAATATTACGATTGTGTTGATAGCAGAATCTTACTGACCAGACCGTAGCCCGTATTAAGATAGATTTTATGCATGGCGACGATCCGCTTAGTGCGCATATAAAAAATCAAAATAAAACACAAAAAATCTAATAAAGAATAACAATGACGGCGCACTGTATATGGCGCCCTAAACACTCATATGCGGCATAAAATAATAATCTAATACCAAATTTTTAATTTATAGCTCTTAATATTATAATATTATTAACATAAAGATGTCAATTTTTAATTAGATTTCTAAATAATTACTCACTTTAATGTTCAGCTAGAGTAATAGATGGCATTCCATGTCTATATTATAACTGCGATGTAATGAGCCTATATAAAAAATGCGATAGATGGCACTAATAATTGAATACTATTAAATTATCATCGGTTAAAAATTGGGTTTTTAGAATCAATCAGTCTTTTATAAAAAAAAACATTAATTATCAATGTTATTATTAGTTTCCCTGTCAATGTTATCGGCGCCGCCTGCATTTCGCCTGCGTAGAAGGATTGCCAAATCGTACTTTGGAGTTGCGCAATCTAATATCATACATAATCAAATTAAATTACCGCTGTAATTACAACAGGTAAAGGCCGCGTCAGCGACTTCGGACCCGTAACCAGTCGAGAGAATGGAGGTATCCTGAAGGTTAACTCCAGACGGAGATATCCTACCAAAACTGGTAGTTAGGGGGCGAGGCTGTCCGCTGGTTACCTTCCCCGGTGCCTAGCCGTAAGGAGTTGGCCTCTAACGGGGTTGTTGGCGGAGCTAGATTGTATTGTCTCTAAGTCTTCTACGCTCATGATCACATATCGTTATACCAGCCTAGGGTGACGGGTTCGACCGCTGTAGTCGACAGCGCCCTACTGTCTCCAAAGGAAAGAGTCTCCAACATCGAAACCAAAATATTGTTAGTAAATCGAAACTTCTCCAAGACTCGATAAATTCAGCTTGAATAACCGACTTTTTTTTCTTCCCAGATTCGTACCGTTGTATTTACGCAGTAACCCATACATGTCGCCTTCATCTGAGCGGAGAGGATGGACAATGGGATGGCGCGGTCCTCGTCGAGTCTCACCTTTAATACAAAACCGGCATTTTTGCGCGTACAAACTGACAAATTCAAATGGGCCGGCAACAAAACGGCGAATTTCCACGGGCCGAGGGAATTACATTCCGCAGCCGTAGCGCGCAAGCGAGCGGCAGAGAGAAAGAGAGAGAGGGCGAGGTTCCTTCGCGTCCGCAGTGACGGGCAAAAAAGCCCGGTGAATAGGATCTCTTTATTAATGCGCTATATCTAAGCGTGATATTACGAAATAAAGACTTATTGATTCAAATCTATTTATTTTTTTTTTTTTTTTAAGGATAACTTACAGCCAATAATTTTGTAGTGAACAAAAATAGGAAGCTTAGAGCCATTTACAAGTTACCACTGATAATGACAATAATAATAACGTGAATTTAGAACTGATATTAAGCATAAAGAAGATATTAAACAAGAAGATACTAAATTGTACAGTAGAAAACATGTTGACATAAACAAGACTGTAATAAAAAAAGAAAATGCTAAGCCTGTTCATCACAAAATCGCCCTACAACCTGCTTCCTTATAGTATCTATATTCGTGAAAATGGGGTCAATATCAATGTCAGCATTCAGGGTGTTGAAAGCTTCGCATACCCTTATAAAATAAGAATTACGCCTGTATTTGGTTTTAAAACCAGGTGCAAGAAGGAGTGCCCTATTTCTAAGTGCCCGGCTAGGAGTGCGGAGAGATATTTTTGATTCATTTAAAATTCGTACTTCGATCGAGCCATTTAAAATTCGTAGTAAAAGTGAGATGTCAGCTATGTTTCTTCGCAAAGCCAATGGCAGCAAATGATGACGGATACAACGAGAATAGTAGTCTGGATCACGTATACGACATGTATATTCTATGTAGTGCAGAATTTTTTTTGGATGGCCTCTGTTCTCGATGCATACACCTCGTAACAAGGGTTCCATAACTGGGATGCATATTCAAGATGACTGCGGACGTAAGCACAATAGAGAATTTTTATGGTTTTTATGTTATTGAAGTGTTCGCTGGATCGTATAATAAATCCTAAAGCTTTAAACGCTTTCGCAACAATACTGTCGATGTGGGCATCAAATAGCAGTTTAGAGTCGAGTGTAACACCCAGATCCTTAATCTTAGTTACCCTACTCAAAGCAGAGTTATTGAAAAATAAGAGAGTATCTAACGAGAGTAAGATAATCATATCATAGCAGTGCTTTAGGATAATTCGACAAACCAATATAGTTGGTCCACTGCCGACAACAAATCTTAACGTCCATGATCCTTGACAGACAATCGATTGCGCTGGGATTTTAAATCTTTGATGATCCTGTTTTTTTTTGGGACAGTTCCCATGATAGCAAAATCAAAAAAGCACAATCGCCTTAAATCGCGAAAGTTATTCTTGATACTCATTCAAGGCAGTCAATCTCTGAACCCCTTCACTTAATGGAGGCCTTTACTTGGCGAGGACGTAAATGAAGAGACATCACCGGGGTCCCATCTTCCCTATACTACCTGGCGTAGTCTCAACAGACTTAAGGTGCGTGTGATAAGTTGCCGAGCCAATATCGTCCACTGAGGCTATAAAGATAATCGGAACGCTGTAGAGTAAAAGCCGTATAGTTGCCTCAGTCGGATACATGTCCCTGTTTTTAAAACACTATGTTAGGGATGTTGGTGGCGTAAGCGCTTTACTATAATAAGAAGTGCCCCTCCCGCAGGCCACAGTGCCATGTAAGCCGTCGGAGTAGGCGCACGCGTTTAGTCCGTGTGAGCAAAAATCTTACGCGGCGAAACTTTGACGGGTGTCGAAATTATAGTGCTATTTATTTTTATTGCTATTGAATATTTTAAGACTGATTGTGGTTTCAGTAAAAAAAAATTCTTTGCATGCATTAGAGTTTAAATTGCACTAATTATTACGTTTTATTGTTGAATAGTTTTTATTTATTTCGCAAATAAAAAAGGCAAGTATACGAATTGTAAGTAACGGAAACAAAATTAGGACAGCGTAACGGTAACGGAAAAACAAAGTAACGGAAATTAAAATTAGGACAGCGAAAAAAAATATTTTAGGACAGTTACAAACAAACCAGCTAGTAGCAACAAAAGCATTGTGAGGAAAAGAGGGCAACCGCAAAAAAAGAAAAAGACCAAAAAAGGAAGACCTTTAACCCCTCGAATGAATGGCGATTAGCTCGGGTTGCCTGCGGCAAAATGTATATAAATTTATATTTACACACACATTTACATTTACATAGAGCGAGGATTACTATCAAGCTATACTATTACTATAGAGCGGATTACTATAGAGTGGCGCACATTTACATTTATATTTACATTTACATAAATTTATATACATTTTGTATACATTTTGCCGTAGGCAACCCGAGCTGGTCGCCCGACATTCGGAAGGGAAGTATACAAATTTACAGATCTGACAATGAAAATTAAGAAAATATTATAAGTTCAAAAACCATTTTTAACATTAGGCTACTATCCGCTACAGTACGCGACTATCCCTTTTTTAAAGGTCAAATAAAAAAGAATTTACTCAAAGCCAATATTAATTATGTTTACAAAAATAGGCGACTATAAAAGATCAAAAAACTATGTTTTGATAAACATGTCGCATAATAATTGAAAACAGCTTTTTGGAAAAGTGGGGCAACTATACGCCTCTTGCCCTAGGATGAAGATAAATCCCGCTTGCAGTTGTCAACTCACATTACAAATAAGCCCTTTAAGAGGCGAATGATAAGGCCATCCAGGTCCCAAACTTCTGGAGAGTAATCTAACTTGGCACGGACACGTAAACGAACGAACGAGCAAAATCAACATGGATAGAAGAATATGAAAGTTTTAAGCGCAGCGGATATTTAATTAGTGGTTCGAAGCGTCTTATATTACCGGCCCAGACGGAATAATTGTTCCACTCATTACCCGGCGTCCATTGTGATGCTGTGCGGCCCCCGAGATGAAATTAAATAGGATAATTAATAATAATTTCATTGTGGGCGGGGATGGAAAAGAGGCCGTCGGCTCCTCGTCCAAACAATGACCCGCCTGACAAATAGATCTTCGAGGGCCGCGATCCGAGGTCGGCGAATCACCCCTTCGGCGTCACCTCCGCGGGCAACGTGGCCCTCGTCACGCGCGACCATTGCTGTCGCATTTGCGCCCCCCAACCACCTCATACGCACAAGAACCTCACCTTTGTCAAAGGGGACGCGCACCGGGGGCACTTCTGTTTTCCAGTCGCCGCTGGATATCTCATGTCTAATAATTTAATCCCTTCTCAGACGCACACTTCAAGTGTTTATTTTTTTGGAGATTACGTGTTGCAACCTGTCATCCAGAATTCCCCAATCGCTCAAGACGAAGGTGTATAATCAGTGCGTGCTGCCGGCTATGACGTATGCTTGTGAGACATGGACACTGACTGCTGGGATGATCCACGAGCTTAAGGTGGTGCAGCGTAACATGGAGCGAGTCATGCTCGGCATATCGTTGCGCGATCGAGTCCGAAACGAGCTCATCAGACAGTGCACCAAGGTGGTCGACGTGGGTCAAAGAGTGGCCAAGCTGAAATGGGCTCGGGCCGGCCACGTGGCCCGACGACACGACGAACGGTGGAGCAAGCGCGTTTTGGAATGGAGACCCCGCGATGGTTCGATGACATTAAGGAGACAGCTGGACCAGTCGAGTCTGGATGAGTGAAACGGACAACCGATCCGGATGGAGAGTGATTGGAGAGGCGTATGCCCAACGGTGGGCGAATGCGCGCTGACGATGAAGAAGAAGAAGAACCTGTTGAGGTTGCAAAAAAATAAACACTTGAAGTGTGCGTCTGAGAAGTGATTAAATTGTGATCGCGAATCTGTGATCAGGCTAGATGACGGAGAAACTCTCACGGGTTTGTTGACGCAGTTGGACTGCCTTAGTCCTGAGTCTCTGCGTTTACCCTACGGTTAAAAGAATGATTATATATCGTTATCCCTTTTCGGGGTGGCGGGTTCGCCCGTTGTAGGTGACAACTCCTTAGTTACCGTTGGCTTATCTACTTATCTAATTAAGAGCACTTAAATGACTATCAATAGGCTCAAAGGCAATCGAATCGCCTTATATACAGACGTTGCGATCTCACTCAACGCGCGGCGAGTGTTATCCTGTAATATCTCAAGGGGTGAGGAGAGGCGAAATTGGCGGAAGGCCCCGTCGAAATAACATGCAAATTGACAATATTGAGAAGATGAGGGTGGTTGGCCATCAGCGAAAATAAATTGAAATGCTGTTGATCTCATGGCAAGCCTGTCTGCTTGATAAATGGTTTTCATTAATGGAAAACTTTGCCTTCAACGCCCGAGATCGCGTTGGTGGCCGCCATAATATAGCCTTCGTGAAATTTCGATGTTGCCGTTTTATGCCGTTTTGAATTTCGCACTTCGAAATTAATAATTGGATAACTGGAGCATGGCAGATTCTTTTTACACGACTGCCCAATAAAAAAGAAGTGATTTGTGTTCAGGGTTCATCTATGTATGTTTTCAGTATCTTTATTTTATCATAACTTCTAAACGCTCAAATCGATGTAGTCTGTGATATTGTTAGAATCGTTATGTCATCTCGAGTGTCATAGGGTTCCTTAACTGTTCACATATCAAGTAGAGTTGTCAAAATGTCTAAATCTCCAAATGTCAATAAATTAACATAATTATGAAAGTTTTGATTGAGTACATTCCGAAAATATATATGGATAAATATATAAACCACAAATATATCATAAAAAATCGGTAATAAAAATCATTATAAATACAGTAGTTCCCCTTTTTTAACGGCGTCCGTGATTTTTATTCCTTTTAATATATTTACTTGTTCAATATTTTTATTCTCGTTTACCAATCCCTAATTTAAAAAAAAGCCCAGTCGATATGAATATCAATCAACGCACACGTACGGCTGTGTACACCAAGAACGACCTGGATAACCCGTGGAAATAAGTGGCGACCTACGCCTCCTGCGCTTGAATACAAATAGATTCTTTTTTTTTGAGTAGAAAATTGATTATTTTTAATTTAATTTAATTTTAATAAAAACATACAGCATAGCATAATAATAATAAACAATATATAACGATAGCAAAGCCAATCATGTTTTTAGTTATGTACAATATATTTAAAATGAATACTAAATATGCTACATAGTACAAAGAAAACAGACAAGAATTTTTCATTTATATTATATTGGTAGAATATAACCCGGCGGTGCTCGGGTATCCGTTTCCTTCCCTTTTCACTCTTCTCCCCCCCCCCCCACCCCCCCATGCCCCCAAGAAGCCTATGTTACTCACCGTCATCCATCTCTATTTAAAAAATCACATTGTTTCATTGGTCCTTTTCAGCTTTCCTTTTTCGTATTTATAAAATTATCATGAC